>CM035166.1:37640837-37780285 GCA_020205615.1 Panax quinquefolius
TTCTTGTATCTAGATTGTAGTGTGTTATATGGACTTTAGATCCAAGGTTTTAAATCCCACAAATAGTCGATTATATCGAGCGTAGTAAATGGTCAAACTAGGCGATTGATCACGAAACAACGTTTACGAATTTTCGTAAATCGAATGAACATCCTTTTCGACATGGTTTGGTTGGATTCTAGCTTATGATTATGGTGTATTTTAATTGATTTGATGAATGTTATATGTACTCACATGTATACTATACTACGAGTTAGACCCATTAGACCACCATAACAACAACTAGAACCCTAAGATATTTAAGCCACAAAGTGCTGCTCGTGTCGACCGGTTTCCAGGTTACCCAGAAAAAACCCATTAAGCTTTGACAATGACTTTAGAGCATCATATCTTGATCATATGATGTTTAATGACCTAGATTGTTGTTGCTTGTTTGTAGTATTACATAAACATTACACAATCGATTGTCTTAACATGCCCATAAACAACTTGTAAAGAGATTTATGATTGGTCAAAGGTAGCCCTTGAACCTCTGACATCGGTGTTCTTGATGCTCAAAAACACCTAAAGGCGATGCTTTCTATCGCTAAAGGCTATAGTGACAATTTATTTAATTTAATCTAATTTAATTTATTTTCTAAAATAATTTAAAAATAGAAATAAATTACGAAAATTACAAAATAATTTTAAAAATTATTTGAAGTTATAAAAATAACTTTTAATAATTTGACATATTTTCATAAATATTAGTATTTATTTGAATATTATTGATATTTAATTTATTTAATAAATGTATTAAATAAATTAATTAAAAATGATTTTATTATATTAAAATTATTTTAAAAGATAATAAGGCATTTAATAATATTTTAAGTTATAAAATTTAACTTTCAATATTTTAAAGAAAATTTCATTAAATATTTAATATTAATGATATTAGATTTATTTAATAATTATATTAAATAAATTAATTTAAAAATGATTTTTATATTAGAAAATCATTTTAAATGAAAATAAAGAGTTTAAAAATATTTGAAGTTATAAAATATAACTTTTAATATTTAAAAGGCAAGTTTCATTAATATGATATTAAATTTATTTAATAATTATATTAAATAAATAAGATTAAAAATGGTTTTATTAATTTAAAAATTATTTAAAAAGGATATAAATGGTTTTAAAATATTTTTAAGTTATAATAAATGACTTTTAATATTTTGATAAATAGTACATTAATATTTAAATATTAATGGTAATTATTTAAAATGATTTTAAATATTTTTAAAATCATTTAAAGGTAATAAAAATATTTTAAAATATTTTGAGTTATTATAAATAACTTTAATATTTTGGCAATGGTTTCATTAATAGTTTAATATTAATTAAATATTAATGATAATATAATTATTTAATATTTAAATCATTTAATAATGATTCAAGTGTTTGATAAGTCACGATT
Organism: Panax quinquefolius; assembly: GCA_020205615.1. Classification (NCBI taxonomy): domain Eukaryota; kingdom Viridiplantae; phylum Streptophyta; class Magnoliopsida; order Apiales; family Araliaceae; genus Panax; species Panax quinquefolius. The sequence continues at coordinate 37,642,297 of CM035166.1, forward strand.
AATTATAATAATTATTTAAAATTATTATAAGACTATGAAAAATAATATGAATGATATTTAAATTATCTAATCGAATATTGAACTACGGACTAGAGTTTTAGACTCGTTAATTACGATAAAGCCGTTAAGACAATCAAAATGTTTTAGAAATTTATCTGAACTTAGATAATTTGGCTGAATTAATGTAATACATTTGTGATCTGATATTTATTAAACATGTATGACAATGTGATTAGGTTATGTGTTGACTGGAATTAGCAGTACTATGTGTTATGATATGTATTTCTAATCGATAAAATGATCTTATTAATGATAGGTCTTGATATAAAAGATAAAACTAAGTTGCGTGGCTCAGTGGCGGCAGACGAAATAAAGTATCCTATCTTTGCATTTACTTTATCACGGTGGACACGCGTGGCGAATATCGAAACTATTCTTTTCATTGTTCAAATATCTTAACCTTTGTATATACTTATCTGCAATGATTACGTATAAGAAAGTTATTAGATTATAATCGGTTATACAAGTTCTTTAATTACATTATTAAAAATCAAGATATATATTTTTGTTCGTTAATTTCTAAGCATTGTTATCAAGTGACCTCACTTGGATAATTATTGTATTTAATCACATGTTGATACACATACCTATTGATTTTTGGTATGTATACATTAATTAAAAGTCGCCTAAGCTATTTGACCCAAATAGACACATATTTAGAAATATCGTTGAACATGATAGAACTCTATTGTATCCAATTAAAATTTTTTGGTTCGGATTCCCGACTAAGTATGAACATCTCGAACATAGGAAAACTTTTGTGCACCTAAGGCGGATAAGATGAACGAAAATATCGTTCTTGTATGTAGTATTGATCAATATAGGGCACATTGGGATGATCACCCTCGTGCTTGTAAGTTATGACAGTTTGCGGATGAAGTTCTGCTAAATCGTAGCAAAAATTAAAAACAAAGTTCATAGTCTGTCGACTACTCTCCATTTATAGTTAGTATGTAGTTTCAAAATTTTGATACAGAGTTGATATGTTGTTATTATTGGTTCAGCTTACTTCACAACTATTGATTCGTTGTAGAAGTGTCATTCAAAGAAAACATTTAATCCTTTCAGTTAATATTTATTGTTGCTATTACTTGCTGGACAATCAAATGCTCATTCTTGCTTTAAATTTAAATATTTTTAGCTAAGTGTGATCAACCTGAAGGTTCAGGCGAGAACAAGGGTAAAGGAAAGCTGATCGAATAAGTTTAATGGTATCTTTTGTAATAGTTAGACATTATTAGGACACTGATATTTATTATCTATCATGTAATGAAATGTAGTAAAGGTCGCGTACCTGGGATTAGACTTTGATATATATGTAAATTAAGTTTGATATTTATATTATTGTTATTATTCCGCTCAAAGAAATGGTATCGTGAAGCACCGAGTTCGGGTTTCAAGTACTACCTGAATTTGGGAGCGTCACATTAAATGTTCTAGTGCTTTGGATGACTCTAGCCAGCCACTCTTGCTACTGCTAGTTTGGGGTTAATATAGGTGTTTTGGTTTCCCCCTATATTCAGATTTCTGGATTTTGGACAAAATTTAGCAATGTGCCCCTCCACCACGCAATTGAAACATTAATTATTTTTTCTCTCATTATTATTACTATTCTTCTTTTGTGGGAAACAATTTAAGTAATACTCAACTTTTCTACAAGTAAAACACTTAGTCCCACTCAAGAAACATATTTCGCTGTGATTTTTCTCATAAATATGACAACATTTATTACTTTGTTTAGAGCTATTATTACCTCTCTTATTGATGTTGTTGTTAAAATTACTTTCCCCTCTTCCAGAGTTATTAGAACAATTGGCATCCCACTTCTTTTTGTTATTATTGTAGTTTCTGATCACATTTCTTTTTCCTTTATTATTATTTCTCTTCTTGTTATGAAATTCCATTAATGCTTCATTCTCTGTTTTAGCTATGATAGCTTTTATCAGTTCATTGGTCCCTTCAAACTTAGGTGATCCAACTAACTTAAAGTCTAAGGTAACTTTTAGAGTATTGGTTTCAGTTAGTGATGGGTTCTCTTGACTCCCTTGTAAAGCTCTTACTAATTGTTGAGTTATGTTTGCTTCTAATTATTCCACGTCAGTTTCTGCTGGTGATCTTCTTCGTGGTGCCATTTATCTAATGATAACGAATAACCAAATATAAATACAAGTATAAAAATTCAATTTAACAAATAGAAATTTGTATTTCACATACAGCAAGCTACATATTTGACTAGTAATTTATATAATATCACTAGTTACACATTAAAAAAAAATTACATAACCGACTAGTGATTTATATATTATCACTAGTTTCACAGAGGAATTCCCATATTCTTATAACACATTGGGAATAACATACTATTATAAGATATAGATCACTTCTTCCTATTCACTAGTTTCTTCTTCTCCTTGAGTTTCTTTTTGAGTTTCTCAATCCTATCCTCAAGATCATCAACTTCCCTAATCACACTGGACACATTATGTGTATTATCTAATATATCTTTATGCATAATATATTATCCTACTTCTTTATGCTTCCTTCTCTTGTCTTCTTTTTTGGACAACCTCTTACTTCATGACCTATTTGAAAGTAGTATGCACACAAGCCAATCATGTTTGATGATAAAGCATATATTTTATAACAATCTTATTCATTTATTAATAAAAAGTATTAATTTATTAAATGCTTTTAATTATCTATATGATGCTGTTTTATAATATATGATAAACCCATAGTTTTAAGCAATGCTTTTAGAATAATGATGATGATCATTCTAATGAGATCTAAATTCTTAGAAAGCTTAAAACTAAAATAGTTCCCAATCATTGGATTACTAAATTGGGGATTAGTGAATCCAGATAGATTAATACATACGTTGCTTGCTCATTGGATGAGGATGATTGATCTCATGATCATTTGTGTGGAGACACTAAAACAAGTATGTAGGTGCTTATTAGAGAATAACTTCACTGAACGTGGCTCGCTAAGGAATACCTAATGGAGTTTTACATGCCTGTCAATAGGAATTCCTATAGTGATAGTAGTATAAGTGATCCTTGGACTTGAGATCATCATAGTATCTTGTGTATGATGAGTTATACTTTGACTTATTCCTTAAGACCCTTAGGGTATATCAAAGGGTATGCTTGGGTATAATAAGTTATATATGGAGATAATGTATGATCAATAAAGAATCTACCACTTCTAGTAAAAGAAGAGAAATGTCCTATGTGATTCGATAAATGACAACCCAGTAGTCCTTGGCCAAGGCAAAATGAAATTAGAAAGGAGTTTCTAATTTACATTATTTGGTGTTGTGCATTTAAGGATCGAAATACATATAATTAAATAAAATAAGACTTGTGATAATTCCATGTCTTATATTTAATTGGGACATTGTATTGTGGAAGGATTGAATTATGCAGTAACTATTTACTCAAAGGTTCTTTTATGATTAATGTTGAAATCTATATTATCTGAAAAGTCGTTGATCGCTAGGGAGGCTTATTCCTATTGTAGAATAAATATTATTTATTTATTTAAATAAATTAATTATTTAATTTATTTATTTAAATAAGATTAGAATTGTTCTAATTGATTTATTCACAACCGATTTAATGGAAAACCTAAAGGGTCACACCATAAAAGGAAGAATAATTATTTAAGAAGTTAATGGCATAATTGTAATAATATGTTAAGTATATTTAATTTAATCTATGGTGATAGAATAAATTAAATAGCTTAATATTATTATTTTAGAAATATTAAATATAAATTAATAAGAGGAGTCTTATTAATATTATTACAATTATTATTATTTTAATTTCTAAAAGAGTAGGAATTAATTTAATATAAGTACTCTCATTTATTCCTAATAGGATTAGGAGGGAAAATTAGTTAAATGAGTTTAATTAATTATCCCTAATAAGATTAGGGAGCCCATTTAATTAAAAGAGTTTAATTAAATAAATAATACTTTATTTTTAATTAAATAAGGTTACCTGATATCTTTATAAGGTGAGTCTTATATCAGATATCAAAATACGTAATTCCAATAGTTGGGAGAGTACGTCCTTTTTCTATAGAGATAGAAAACTAGAGTTTAGCCAAACACCCATCTTCTTCAATCTTTATTCTTTCTTGGTGGATCATTTCTAGAGGCCAAACACTTGGGTGGCTAACGTTGATCAAATGAAGGAACCAAACCCGGTGGATTCAAGTTGAACGCGAAAAGGATTGGAGGTGAACTTGTACCTGAGGAAGCTCGAATCTTCAAGGGTATGATTCTTGTTCTTCATATCTTTTTGTTTAATTAATAATTGTGCATAAAGGGTGATCCAGGTATATGGTTTGTAAATTTTTAAACTCCGATTTTACACGTTTTCGCTTATTTTATGCAATTTGATTGCGTTGATGAATATTACAAACCTAACACTATTACCCCGCATATAAAACAATATGCACCTTGCTTCAAATTGGGGCAGTGAGAAAATATATGTCCTTTATGTCCACAATTGTAACATACCTTCTGCCCTTTCTTGCATATGCCTTGATGCATTTTCCCACAGATCGTACATTCTATTATTTTTTTCTTAACGTTCTCTTGGTTACTTCCAGTACTAACATTTAACTTTCTTTTCCCCTTCTTATTCAAAGTTTCCTGCGATATATTGCATTCAACTTTCATCTTACTGACTTGTTCTTTCAACATGTCACATTCTTTAGTTATTTCTTTTAATGTAGCTTCAATGGACCAAATCAATTCTCTCGCTAACCTATAATTTCTCAAAATGAAAACTTATTTTCTAGAGCACATATTTTTTTTCGACCTTTGGCTCGACCAACTTCTTCATTGCTCTCATTATGATTTCTTCCATTTCTTGCTTCTACCCGAGCCTCCTTGGGATTTTTTTTTTTCTTCATTCGGTTCCATTTCAGGATATTCATCATGATCATTTGCTTTTCAGATCTACCCTTGGTTCATCCCTTAGAGCTTTCTTAAGGTCACTCTTACTATGAGCTTCTACTTCCGCAATTGGCTCAAGTATTAGCTATGGTGGTACAATTTGTTCACTCGCAGTATGTAAGTCTTTTGACATCTACACGTAAATTATCTTGATTAACACATAATATTATGTACATATAGCAAACAATAATTTACTTTAAGTTAGTTTTTATGTCATTCCACGATGAATTTCCTCAATTCATCTTCTTTAAACTCTATTTGAGTTATTTATTTTTTGACACTCCTATCTAGCCTAAGGTTATAGCCTATGATGTTCCTACCTAAGGTTTCTAACCTACTTCTCTGATACCAAATTGTGACGCCCCCAAATTCTCTACACTCCCTGTTGGTGCTCACGTAACAGATAAAAATTTCTATCAATTCAAGATTCAAAGTATCCCATAACATATATTAGTTCTCGTCAGAACAATTACTGTGTTTGGATACCCTCACATGGATGTATAGGTTTATAATCTCATGGATATTTCTTTCATATCAATAATTCCTATCTATCTGACATTCACAATATTAATGATAAGATTGTTCCTGGAACTGAGGGGCGCAACTACAGTGCTTACAGAACTCCCAAGATCATTCAATACCCTTATTCAGATGTATACTTCATATATATACTGTACTTCTTTCTAACTTCTCTAAAAATATAAAAGCTAAGCAATTGACAAAAGCTAATAATATATTACATATTCTCAAATTTGATTACATAGATCCCAAATTTACATTATTATTACATTAGATTCTGCAAAGATGTAACCAAATCTAATACAATAAACTTGATTTAATAAAGTCTATTTATCTACTTGAATGAGTACTGGAACTTCCAGAAATGTCAGTCAAAGATGCAAAGGAAAATAATATTTACAAGGATGAGCTTCAAAGGGCTCATCAAGTTTTAAACAAGTTGTATTTTATATAAAAATTGTATTTGAATTGAATAAACATATAGTTCAAAGATTTTTTTGCATATATATACTGAGGTTTATTTGTCAAACCCCACAACATTTAGGCTTCTGTGAGTTATAAAAACTTAGCTAACTGAGGTTGATTTGTTCAACCGACAATCACTCCCAAAAGTCATATAGACTTTGGAGTCATTAAGTTTGGATATTTAACAAGTAATCAACCTATTTAACCCCATGAGTATGCATATCATCTTACCACAAGTGTCCCAGACACAAAAAGGTCGATTAAGTCTTTTATAACCCCTGTTAGTGTATAAGCGTCGGTTAACATATAAATATCATCGGTATATATATATAAATAATTTATGCTTTGATATTAATTCAAATCCAATTTATGCAAATAACAACTTATTTCATTCAGTTATGCTTGAACAATAAGCCATAACCTCCCAACAATAGATATCACGAACAACGTATATAAATAAGTTTGTACAGTAAAAATAGAAGACTTGCATTTAATACAAAAAATAAATGAAGTTAGAAAAGCTTACTTGATTGGAGAACAACTATTTATTGCTATTTGATGTTGTTTACACAACCTAAATATGTTACCACATATTTATAACAATCGTTAGAACTTATAAGAACTAATATCTAATCAAACTAATTAAGTATGGGTTGGTATTGATGTCAATTCAGTGTTCTATTACTTTATCGGATAATCATTGAGTTAACTTTTAATAAAATTTTATTTAAAAGCTTGATATTATTTTATAATAATTTCTAAAAGCTCATACTTATTTTTATATAATTAATTATCATTTATAATGATTTTTAGAACATTAATAAAATTTTTAAATAATTTATTTAATATAAATCTTAATTGATTTTATTATCATTAATATTTAAATAAATTAAAATATTAATAAATTTATGTCAAAATATTAAAAGTTATTTATTATATCTTAAAATGATTTTTAAAACTTATTTATTAATTATTATAATTTATTTACTATTTATTTTAATTATTATTATTATTTTTATTTAAAACTGTCGCTAAAAGTTTTCATGACAAAAGTGTCGCTATAGCTGTTCTTTAAGCCCATGAAGAACAATTAGTCAACCCTTTAGAGCCTACTTTGACCGAATTCATCTTCTAATCGGTTAGCTTTCTGGGCATGTAGGTGTATACAAGTGTATAGTGACGTAATACTTATACATACATACTTTTTTTGTTGCTAACTACATCATATCGTAGAGATATTGATGGTCAAACCACCTATGTATGCACATTCTTGAGTTTATGGAAATTCCGAAATGGTAGTCGATGTCGTCAACGGTATATAGGCTTTAATAACATTCATTCATTCTTGGTTTTATTTAAGTGATCTAGTGTCACAATTAGTTTGTAGTATAAATATCGGGCTACAAAAAGTGTGACAATTGATTGCTCTAAAAATATCACACATGAAGGATCTAGGTTGGTGAAACTACATCAGAACGGTGTTCTTCACGTTTTTGGAAATTCCAAAAATCCGGGTTTTGTGTTCAATCGACTACTGATTGACCATTAATAACTTGTATCCTAGTGATTTAACAAAGATTTTGAGAGTTGTTATTTAGTACAAGTTTCCTTCAAATATTATATCCGATATTTCAGGTTAGAAGTCTTGTTCTTTTTTGAGGTAAGGGATGCTATTTTCTTCGTAAATGATGTTATTTCGCTTCAATATCATTATGCCAAAATATTGGAATGAATTCTATTATGAAATTTCTACCTTTTTATGGTAGCGATTATTATTCACATATACGACACTATTCACGAATACGGTGGTATCCACGAGTACTATTCATGAAGTATGAATTTTCTTATGAAATTGTTACCTTTTGTGTCGAGGTTACTATTCACGATATCGACACTATTCACGAGTAGTACGACACTATTCACGTAAAATGAAATTTTCTCTTCTTTGTCCAAGATGTCTATTATGGTTACTATCTTTGATTGTATCCATGTTTTGATCTTCATTCTTGAATTTGACTCCACTATGGTTTATTACGGAGTATTTTTGAACTTGGATTATCTAAAGTACGAATCCCTAATCTTTGTCCTTTTATCTCACTGGATTCGTTTCTTTAAAATATTTTTCATCATCATCAGTCCTAAATGATGATATAACTGAATATCTTTGGCCTGTAGTGCAAAGATGAATGATTACCTGATGAATATCTTTGGCCCGTAGTGCAAAGATGAATATTTGATTCAAGATGTATATTGATTGATGTTACAGGGATAAAATATTGATGATGGACTTTTAAATTCATAGATGATAGTAGATTTCATTCTCTACTTAACTCTTCTAATGAATTATTGTTTCAGTTGCAAATATTGATCTAAAACTGGTTGTCCATTATATTTTATCTGATTTATTGAAGGCTAACGATAATTTGTTGTTCATTATCTTAGTCATAATATTCTTTACTGGGCTAGTTGAGTTCACCCTTTTCCTTTTTGTTCCATTTTTCTTCTAAGGAGGCGAGAATATAACGGGAACTAGTCGGGGTATGGAATGATGGTTCTAGAAATTTGTTTTAACAGTCCTCAATATTTTTGTAAAATAGTGTACCAATAATTGTAATGAGGACTTATTTGAGTTTGAATACTGTCTAGAAGACAATATTTGTATTTAAACTCACGACATATGTGTTGTCGTATTTTGCACGACAATTGTAATAATGAAGTTGTAGTTGTTTTTTGTACCATGTATTTGGCGACTCAGAATGGGTGATGTATACCTATTTTAGGGGCGTCAAAGGTTTGGTTGCTTGAATTCGCATAATAGGTTGGTTATGAATATGAAAGCTAACAACCTTACAAAAACAATCAATTTTAGCATGATGAGTAGTTAACCAATCAATCCCTAAAATCACATCAAATACAAGTATTTTCAAAGAGATAAGATCGACAGGTAACGTGAGGTTGTCAATTTGAATCAAACAAGACTTATAAACAGTGGATGTAATGAAGGTTTCTCCCAACGGAGTTTCAACAGATAAATTAAAGTCTAATTTCTCCGGAGTTAAATTAAAACGTTGAGCGCAAGTAGGAGAAATAAAATAATGGGTAGAACCGGTATCAAATAAGGTATATACTTCGCAAGATTTTATGACTAGCTTATCCGTGATGACCTCGTCCGGGTTTCTCACTTTTTGGGAGGTTACGACAAACGCTCTTTCTTGAACTACTGGCTTTGACTTTTCTGGGACGGCCTTTGGTGCCTCCGTCCCAGCTAGACTTGTCTTCACTACATGACAAAATCGGGCTAAATGACCTTCTCTTTCGCAATTATAACATGATTTGGACTATATCGTGCAGTTTGGACTGATGTGTGATGCCCCCAAATCCGGGTTACCTGACTCCCGAGTTTGGTGCTCACGATCTATAATACAAATAACATCTAACTACCCATTTAATTATGAATAGTAATTTACACCACATTAACTGATATAATTAATAGATTCGTCCTAGGTTATCTAACCTTTATATTACAAACATACCCCTTAGATATACAAAAGGGTTTACAAATATAACATAATAATAATGTTATTCATAACTATTACAGCATAACACCTTTGCCTTTGTTCTTCATAAAGACTCTCCAAATCCACTTCATCCCTAAATTTGAAATGTTTTATTTAGCAAGGGTGAGCACCAAATTTGGCCCGCAAATTAAGATATACAATGAATGTATAAGAATCAGAACAACAGACTATCTAATTCGATAGAATAACTCCAAAGTTCGGGGAACTTTGAAATAGCTGAACAATTTTCTTCTCTAACCAATTTTCTCATAACCTATGCAACACATTAACGAAATGATACCATGCTTTCAAAGTTTCTAAGATATTCTATTGAATAACAATTTAGAAATACTCTACAGAGTTTATGATAAATGATCTTACAAGATCTTGAAATTCTCTTCTTGAGTAACTATCAAAGATTTACTCCGATATACCCAAATAACAAAATGGAAATATTTTCCAGAGTTTATGCTGAGTGATCACAAAGGATCTAGAATTTCTCTTCTCGAGTAACTATCAAAGATTTACTTTGATATACCTAGGTGTATCAGATAACCATAAAGATTAAATTATACCCCTCTGCAAGTATATAAAGTGATCAGCTTCATTATACCCTATATTATGCATAATATTCAAACGCGCGCAAAGGCCAAATATACGACCAAATATATTCCCTTTTTATAAAAGGTTATTCTTCTCAGTCTTTGAATCAGAATTTGATTTAACAACAAAATACAATGATTTCAATATCTAATCACTTCTATTCTCTTTTCTTCTCAAACCTATCAAGCTTTATTTTTTGATCTAGCCGAAACAATTGGCATCGATCTATCAATAATAATTGAATTCTCTTCTCTTCTCTTCTCTTCTCGAACCTATCAAGTTATAATAAATATTCGTCTAGCCAAAAATATTAGTTAAGACATTTCTCAACATGATTCAATAATACACATGAATTATCTATACTATTAATAATAGCTTCTACAGATGTAAGTATCCAACAACAATTATTCTCCAAGTATATTCTCAGAATCACTAATTCAATTTGAATTAATAAACATGCACTAACTGCGAATAATCAACAATAAATTCTTGGACGTGGTATAATCAACAATAATTAACCACCGTAGTATTTAAACAGATATAACTTAAGGTTGAGTTAGGAAACTTGCCATCCGCATTGATTACTGCTACTCAATATACTTATCTGCGTTCACAAGACCTATAATCACAATATCGATCTTATAATTAGCACAATAATTCACAACATTTATCACTCTAATTTACAGTCAATCATTCTCTTAGGCACATTACCACATAACCACATCAGTATTTATAACCTATATAAACACTCATCAAGTCTAACTAGTTCAATCTGGTTGGACTTCAATCTATTCTCGGTGTACTGGTCACCCTATTCAACAATTAACACTTATATTGTCAACTAAACTTGGTCTCAAAGCTTCAATATTATTTTAGATAAGTCAAATATCGTTCACAATTTTTTTCAGAAGCTTTTAATAATTTTCTAACAATTATTATAATTTATAATAATGTTCCAAACACCGGAATCATTTTTAAATGATTTAAATATCAAATAATCTCATCATCATTAATATTTAATAATATTAAAATATTAATGACATACTTGTCAAAATATTAAAGTTATTATTAATAACTTAAAATATTTTAAATCATCAATATTCTACTTAAAATGATTTTTAAAATAATTAAAATAATTTTAAACCATCACCATTAATATTTAAATATAAATGAATTTATCATCAAAATATTAAAAGTTATTAATTATAACTTAAAATATTTTTAAATCACTTTTCTCATTTTTAAATGATTTTTAAATCAATAAAACCATTTTTAACTCATTTATTTAATATAATAATAAAATAAATCAAATATCATTAATATTAATTTATTAATAAAAATTCTCCAAAAATATTAAAAGTTACATTTTATAACTCAAAATATTTCTAAACACTTTATTCTTATTTAAAATGATTTTATAATATTAAAATCATTTTTCTCTAATTTATTAAATACACTAATTAAATAAATTAAATATCATTAATATTCAAATAATTATAAATAATAATGAAAAATATCTCAAATTATTAAAAGTTAATTTTCATAATTTAAAATAATTTTTAAAACCATTTTTGTAATTTTAGAATTTATTTTCTATTTTAATTAATTTCCAAAAATCAAAAATTAAAAATATTCAAAGCCGTCATTTATAGGCTATAGCGACACTTTCTCATTGTTAGGTGTTCTTGGGGCTCAAGAACAACGACGATCGATGTTCAAGGGGTCACGCGTTTGATCGACTTTAATTCTCACTCCAATCATGTTTTGGGCTTGTTTGAACACTTCGATCGTGTAGTATACGTGTAATACTACAATCATCAACCAACAACTAGGTCATACAATCACTCACATGCAAGATATGATCCTTCAAAGTCGTTGTCACACAACTCCTGGGTTTTCTGGGTAACCCAGAAACCCAGGCAGTTCGAGTGCCTATTTTCTAGTTCATTTCATTTGGTGTTCTGGTCATTAACTGGCCATTCTCATGGTTCAAGCATGTAGTACACATGTCAAATAACACATATGCATCAACAGATTAGTCCAACTACATCATAGTTGTAAGATTAAACCCGATCAAACCCTGTCAGAGGGCTTGTTCATCCGGTTTCTGGGTTTTCCAGAAATTCTAAGTCAGTGACGAGTGGCCTACTTTGACCATTCACTCTATTCGATCTATTGATGTTTTGAAGGGGCTAAAGACATGGATCTAGAGTCCATCTAATAGGCTACACACTGATTACAACAACATCATCAAAACACATAATTCCTGACATTTCTTGGCTTGGCAAAATCTTGTCAGACTCGATTTATGAGTTTCTGGGTTACCCAGAAACTCCTTGGTCAAGCTCGATCAACGAGTTTTGACCATGAATAACATACAATCTGGACATGGAATGGCTATGATTCTACAATCTGGACATGGAATGGCTATGATTTCACTTCCAGATCAAAGACCTCATGTCAGAATATGGATTTAAAACATCAAACAACAAAATTCATGAACATGGAAGAATCTAGAGCCACTGACATATGATTGTCAGAGCATTTTAATGTTCATGGACAGTTTTTCAAAAACTCCATTTTAAAGCCTTTTGATGCTATGGGTCTATGATGGATCATCATAGATCATCTTAAAACACCTTCTAGCATGATTAAAACACATAAACACACATTTTTTTTAAAGCATACAAGATCAAAATGTTAGTTAGGGTTTATACCTTTCTAGTCCAATCTTTGATCTAAGCTCTTCTCCACTGATCTTGATGATCTAAGGGGTGTTATTGGTACTGATACACTTATGATTTTTGTGGCTAAGGAGAGAGAAAAGGTTTGTTGAGAGTTAGAGAGCAAATGGGCAACTTTTGTGAACTTTCTCTCTCTTCCAACACATATATCTTTGATTTAATGTTTCTACACTTGCTAGGTGGCATATATGGATCAGATTTTGTATGGATTTGCAGCACATGGGATAAGCCTTAAGTGATGACTCACTAGATTTGCCATATCTCTTTACTTATAATTTTAGTAAAGGGTATTTTAGTCTTTTTGCCCCTAAAATGGTATTTTCGTAATTTCCCTCACAAATTTAAGGGTATTCTAGTCTATTAACATTATTCTCCTTAATTCTCACCCTTAAGGTTCGATAATCTCAATTAGGGTTTCCTAATTAGGGTTTAAGGTTCCCAAAATTAAAATTAGGGTTTCTCGACTTTCGTTTAGGGTTCCTAACTGTGCGTTAGGGTTTCTTAATCTGATATTAGGGTTTCTAATCCCTTATTAGGGTTTACCAAGTTTATACCCTATCCGATCAATCACTGATCAAAATTTCTATAACGTACGAACACGTACTCACAGTTACGATTATTATAACTGTAATTTCTATCGAATCCCTATCCGAACTTATGGTTAGAGTTTATATTCCATGTTAAGCCAACTCTACTCTAAATTCTCAGTCAATACATAAATTGACTCATTCTCTAAACTCGAATAATAAATTCTCAGCTCAATATTGATAATCAATATCAATATTATAAAAACAATTATTCGAAAGAAATCGGATTATTCGAAATCTTGGGTTATCATATTTTCCCCTCCTTATAAGGATTCCGTCCTCGGAATCACTGCTCTCTTATTCTCTACAATCTTTTAAAGGTTTATCATAAATTCACTTTTATCAACACAATATTCATTTGTGTCTCAAAATTCTAACCTGTGATTTGAATCAATAAAAGAAAACAATTCACAGCACATATAACCAATATTTCTCGCGTAATTTAATTATTAAGCAAAATTGTTACCTATCTCCACCTCCTGGGTAGCCACTACATCTTGAGCCGTCATATTAAATGTACGAGCTGTTGGTCTTCTTGGCTGTGCAGGTCCTCGAATGTCCAAGGTTCTGGTACCGAGTCCCTTGTTGGCACTTCTCTTCTCCACATTTCTCTTCGGACAGTTCTGAACCAGATGATCGGTCGATCCACACGCAAAATAAACTTATATCTTCTTCGGATTGGGACAATTGGGTGACATCTGTCCCTCTTGACCGCAGTTATAACAAACTCCTTTTTTCTTCAAACAAACTTCTGAATGGTTCTTTCCACAATTCGCACATGGTTCCCTCCCTTTCCTATTTTCTTCTGTCTTATTACCCAACTGGGTATTCTCGCTCCACTTTCTCTTATTCAAATTACTACCACCACTGCTACCTCCATCACTTGTCTTCTTCTTCTATTGATGAAATCGAGATGCAACTTCGCTTCCCCCTTCAACAATTATCTCTTTCTCCGACAAAGTTGCGAACGTATTAATCTGCAATACGGCTACTTTGTTTTATATACCCGACTTCAATCCATTCTCAAACCCTCTCGCCTTCTCAGAGCTCATCCATCCACGATGAGGTGCAAATCTTGCTAACTCATTGAATTTAGCGGCATATTCGGCATAAATTGACATATTTTCCTGCTTGATTTCTAAAAATTTACTTCCATCCGAGCTTGCATACTTTTTGAAAAGTAGTTCTTCAAAAAGAACAACTCCTTGAATCTTGTCCAAGTCACCACAAATTGTACCGGCTCTACTTTGATTAGTCTCCCACCGATGGTGGCTTCTCCTTCATCAAATAAGTTGCAAAAAGTCGTCTTTTGCTCTTCTGCCACTCTCGCAATAATAAATGTTTCTATATTTCTTTCACCTAAGTTTGGGCTTCAATCGGGTCTGTTGTTTCCTTAAAATCTGGCGGTCCTACCGCTTTAAAATCTTTAAAGTTAGCCAATCTATCGGTTGGATGTTCTCTTCTCTTCTCTTCTTTGGAGCTCTATTTCCCATACTTGGGCTATCATATTTGCAAAAATTTGCATCGGGTCCAACTTGACCTCCTTCATTATTCATGAATGCTCTTCTCTTTGATTTCGATTCTGTCGTCTTGGCAGCATTATCTAATTTAAATAAAAATCTTACATTAATTCTCTTTCTCTACCAAAATTCTTATTAATCACACAATAAGAATTTAACACAAAGTTCTCATATAATCGCTTATTTATTCAAATAGCACATAGTACATGTAGTAGTCAACATATACAACTATCCCTTTTTAATCAAATATTAGGATTAGCAATAAAAATTTACACAAAAAGTTGCAATTCTCTAATTTTACACAAAGTTTCAATTCTCCATTCACGCATAGTTATTCCCAGTTCGTCAAACTTTCCACACTTATGAGTTCAGGAACTTGCCACAATTATATGAGTGTATGAACTTATCCTAGTCAGACCTTTTGTGTCCGTTCGCTGAGGGGTTCAGAAACATTTCATATAATTATGAGTCATGAACTTACCATAAGTATGAGTTTTAAGAACACACAAATTAATCTTAATCTTATATTCATATAGAAAATAAAGATTTCATTTATACAAACATATATATATTTACATATGTTCACACATCGTTCTCGATATAACTGTTAATATCACACACTATCAAAAGATATTATCGCTTATACCTAAGCGGTCTACCGTCCACTCTCTTCACCCATCTTTTTCTTGCTGGGACACTTTTTGAATCCGTGACCCGTTCTCCCACATGAAAAACACTTCCTCATATTCGGCTTAGGACAATGTAAGGAAATATGTCCTTGTTTACAATTGAAGCACACGTTCTTCCACATCATGCATTCTCCCACGTGAGTCTTTCCACACTTGCTACATACTTGCTTCTTCTTCGGGTTTGAATTTTCAGAATTATCACTGTCGTTGTCCCTCTTTCTCTTATTCTTGTCTTGCTTCTGCTTGATTGTTCCTTCAGACAATCCACCACCTTCAGTCTTCATCCTTTCAACTTGCGCCTTCAACTCGTTCCGTTCTTCAATCATTTCGCGCAACGCTCGCTTCGTCTTCCACAACTCCTCCAAGAGAAATACTTTACTCCATAGTTCTTGTACTTCTGCAGATACTTGATCTTGTTCTCCAACTTTGGTCTTATTCCCTTTCTCCACCTTAGCTTTTTCTGACTTTGCCTCCTCATCACCACTCAGATACATCTCGGGATAATCGTCATGATCACTCCCCAGATTCACCATGAGTTCATCTTTTCCCACCTTCTCAACTGATTTACTTTCTTTGAGTCACCACCTCATTACTAAGCATCGGTGGAAATGTTTTACCGCTAGCATCTCCGCACTCATTTCATCTTCTCGACGACATCCTACAATCGGTTTAAATAACTTGATTAGTACTTCATTAAGTACAAACTTCTCACACTATGTGTCCACATATCTCATTATCGATACACTTTGGCAATCCTCATTTAGTACTCTAAATGAGTATTCTCTATATTATTTTATGGTTATAATCCTAGGGTTTCCCCCACCCACTTAAGGTTTATAACCTATGACTTTTGATACCAACTCAGACGCCCCAAAATCAAGGGTACACTCCTCTCGAGTTTGGTGCTCACGATCCATAATATAAATAACATCTAACTACCCATTTAATTATGAATAGAAATTTACACCACATTAACTGATATAGTTAATACAATCGTCCCATGTTATCTAACCTTTATATTACAAACACACCCTTTAGATATACAAAAGGGTTTACAAATACAACATAATAATAATGTTATTTATAGCTATTACAACATAACACCTTTGCCTTTGTTCTTCACAAACACCTCTCCAATCACTTCGTCCTAGTAAAATGTTTTATTTAGCAAGGGTGAGCAAAATATTTACCCCGCAAGTTAAGATATACAATGAATGTATAAGAATCAGAACAACAGACTATCTAATTCGATAGAATAACTCCAAAGTTTGAGGAACTTTGAAATAGCTGAACAATTTTCTTCTTTAACCAATCTTCTCACAACCTATGCAACACATTAACGAAAGGATACCATGCTTTCAAAGTTTCTATGATATTCTATTGAATAACAATTTAGAAATACTCTCATGAGTTTATGATAAATGATCTTACAAGATCTTGAAATTCTCTTCTCGAGTAACTATCAAAGATTTACTCGATATACCCAAATAACATAATGGAAATATTTTCCGAGTTTATGTTGAGTGATCAGAAAGGATCTAGAATTTCTATTCTCGAGTAACTATCAAAGATTTACTTTAATATACCCAGGTGTATCAGATAACCATAAAGATTAAATTATATCCCTCTGCAAGTATATAAAGTGATCAGCTTCATTATACCCTATATTATGCATAACATTCAAACACGCGCAAAGGCCGAATATACAACCAAATATATTCCCTTTTTTATAAAAGGTTGTTCTTCTCAGTCTTTGAATCAGAATTTGACTTAACAACGAAATACAATAATTTAAATATCTAATCTCTTCTCTTCTCTTCTCTTCTCAAACCTATTAAGCTTTCTTTTTCGATCTAGCCGAAACAATTGGCATCGATCTATCAATAATAATTGAATTCTCTTCTCTTCTCTTCTCTTCTCGAACCTATCAAGTTCTAACAAATGTTCGTCTAGCCGGAATAATTAGCTAAGACATTTCTCAACATAATTCAATAATAGACATGAATTATCTGTACTATTAATAATAGCTTCTACAGATGTAAGTATCCAACACCAATTATTCTCCAAGTATATTCTCAGAATCACTAATTCAACTTGAATTAATAAACATGCACTAACTGCGAATAATCAACAATAAATTCTTGGACGTGGTATAATCAACAATAATTAACCACCATAGTATTTAAACAGATATAACTCAAGGTTGAGTTAGGAAACTTGCCTTCCGCGTTGATTATTGCTACTCAATATACTTATCTGCGTTCACAAGACCTATAATCACAATATCAGTCTTACAATTAGCACAATAATTCACAACATGTATCACTGTAAGTTACAGTCAATCATTCTCCTAGACACATTACCACATAACCACATCAGTATTTATAACCTATATATAAACACTCATGAAGTCTAACTAGTTCGATTAATTAAGTTGGACTTGATCTATTCTCGATGTCTTGGTCACCTATTCGAAACAATTAACACTTATATTGTCAACTAAACTTGGTCTCAAAGCTTCAATATTATTTTAGATAAGTCAAATATCATTTATAATATTTTTTCAAAAGCTTTTAATAATTTTCTAATAATTATTATAATTTATAATAATTTTTCAAACACCTAATCATTTTTAAATGATTTAAATATCAAATAATCTCATCATCATTAATATTTAATAATATTAAAATATTAATGACATACTTGTCAAAATATTAAAGTTATTATTAATAACTTAAAATATTTTAAATCATCAATATTCTACTTAAATGATTTTTAAAATAATTAAAATCATTTTTAAACCATGACCATTAATATTTAAATATAAATGAATTTATCATCAAAATATTAAAAGTCATTAATTATAACTTATAATATTTTTAAATCATTTTTCTCATTTTTAAATGATTTTTAAATCAATAAAACCATTTTAACTCATTTATTTAATATAATAATTAAATAAATCAAATATCATTAATATTAATTTATTAATGAAAATTCTCCAAAAATATTAAAAGTTACATTTTATAACTCAAAATATTTTAAACACTTTATTCTTATTTAAAATAATTTTTATAATATTAAAATCATTTTTCTCTAATTTATTTAATACACTAATTAAATAAATTAAATATCATTAATATTCAAATAATTATAAATATTAATGAAAAATATCTCAACTTATCAAAAGTTAATTTTCATAATTTAAAATAATTTTAAAAACCATTTTTGTAATTTTTAGAATTTATTTTCTATTTTTAATCAATTTCCTAAAAAATAAAATTAAAATTATTCAAAACCGTCGCTATAGGCTATAGCGACACTTTTTGTCATTCATGGTAGGTGTTCTTGGGGCTCAAGAACAACGACGATCGATGTTCAAGGGGCGTTTGGCCAAGCTTAATTCTCGATCCAATCGTATTATTGCAGGCTTGTTTGAACATTGCTCGTGTAGTACGTATGCAATACTACAATCATCAACCAACAACTAGGCCATACAATTACTCACATTCAAGATATGATCCTTCAAAGTCGCTATCAGTCAACTCCTGGGTTTTCTGGGTAACCCAGAAACCCAGGCAGTTTGAGTGCCTACTTTCTAGTTCATTTCATTTGGTGTTCTGGTCATTAACTGGTCATTCTCATGGTTCAAGCAT
This sequence comes from Panax quinquefolius, assembly GCA_020205615.1. Lineage (NCBI taxonomy): Eukaryota > Viridiplantae > Streptophyta > Magnoliopsida > Apiales > Araliaceae > Panax > Panax quinquefolius. Next base: position 37,661,666 of record CM035166.1, read on the forward strand.
GTAGTACACATGTCAAATAACACATATGCATCAACAGATCAGTCCAACTACATCATAGTTGTAAGATTTAACCCAGTCAAACCCTGTCAGAGGGCTTGTTCATCCGATTTCTGGGTTTTCTAGAAATTCTAAGTCTGTGACGAGTGACCTACTTTGACCATTCACTCTGTTTGATCTATTGATGTTTTGAAGGCGCTAAAGACATGGATCTAGAGTCCATCTAACAGGCTATACACTTGTTACAACAACATCATCAAAACACATAATTGTTGACAGTTCTTGGCTTGGCAAAATCTTGTCAGACTCAGTTTATGAGTTTACGGGTTACCCGAAACTCTTTGGTCAACTTCGATCAACGGGTTTTGACCATAAATAACATCTAATCTGGACATTGAATGGCTATGATTCCACTTCCAGATCAAAGACCTTATGTCGAATATGGATTTAAAACATCGAACAACAAAAATCATGAATATGGAAGAATCTAGAAACCACCGACATATGGTTGTCGAAGCATTTTAATGTTTATGGACAATTTTTCAAAAACTCTATTTTAAAGCCTTTTGATGTCATGGATCTATGATGGATCATTATAGAAACATGAATTTTTTTCTTAGCACACAAGATCAAAAAGTGAGTTAGGGTTTATACCTTTCTAGTCCAATCTTTGATCTAAGCTCTTTTCCACCGATCTTGATAATCTAAGGGTGTTATTGGGACTGATACACTTAAGATTTTCGTGGCTAAGGAGAGAGAAAAGGTTTGTTGAGAGTTAGAGAGAAAATGGGCAACTTTTGTGAACATTCTCTCTCTTCCAACATATATATCTTTGATTCAATGTTTCTACACTTGCTAGGTGGCATATATGGATCAGATTTGGTATGGATTTGCAGCACATAGGATAAGCCTTAAGTGACGACTCACTAGATTTGCCATATCTCTGTACTTATAATTTAAATAAAGGGTATTTTTGTCTTTTTGCCCCTAAAAGGGTATTTTCATAATTTTCCTCATAAATTTAAGGGTATTCTAGTCATTTAACATTATTCTCCTTAATTCTCACCCTTAGAGTTTGATAATCTCAATTAGGGTTTCCTAATTAGGGTGTAGGGTTCTCGATTTTAAAATTAGGATTTCTCGACTTTCGTTTAGGATTCCTATCTATGCGTTAGGGTTTCTTAACACTACTACAAAACAGTAAATAAACAACGGAAAAAAACGTTATGGTTTCAGTCGGAAAAACGTCGTGGTTAAAGGTGCCATCTATTTGACACCCTTACACAACGTTTTAAAAACGTTGTAGTTAAGCACAATACACAACGTTTTTAGGAAAAAAACGTTGTAGATTTGTTTATCAAAAATTAACAAATGTTTAAAAACGTTGTAGTAGGTATGATTCCACAACGTTTTTTGAATAAAAAAACGTTGTTTAATATATCAGACAAGGTTTTTTAAATGTTGTAGATAAAGAAAAAAAAAGAAAAAAAAGAATGTGATTCACCTATATTACCAATACACCTGCAATATGCTAAATGCCATAATATATAGCCAAAATGTATCAACCATTCAAAATACATCCCAATAATACCATTCGTTTACAGTTTCAAATTACTAAATCCACAAAATATATACCAAACTATCTATATATACATCTCAAATTCACTTTTCAATCCACAAAATAAACCACAAAATAAACCAAACTATATGACTGTAACAAGAAAACATACACTGTGTAACATACAATTATCAGATTATTACATACAATTTCTAACTTGTCAGATTATTACACACTGTGATGGAAATCGCTTCCTCAGCCTTCCTTGCAGAGCTGCAAGCTCGTCTTTATCCTTTGGAACCTGAAAATGGATTGGATAAGCAAGATGCATAAATTTAAGTGAACACCAAATATGAACCATATATAGAAACTACAGCATCTCAGCTAGTCAGTAGCCATCTCGAATCAGCTTTAAAATCTACATTAACAACCTGAATTAAAATTTAGAGGAAGAGAGTTCATACACTAATCCGAGTCATTTTGCTACTGATCATTGTGGTCGGAATGTAAATCATTCAGGCGGTTCTTAAAGAAGGGATAGATACAGTGAACATCTTTCACTAAATAAGGAGAAATGTTTTAAAGCTGAACCATACAATACATGAATATACACATATGCACACTCGCGCGCACACATATATACATATATATTATTGATGTAGTGACAGGGTTGATTCAAAGTTAATCTTAGGGCCTTTTATGTTGTCTGTGAATATCTCACGCCTATTGATGAACTATCTGATACTGCACTTTTCAAGGAAAAAAGTTCTGAAAGATTTTGATACCTGATAAGAATGAAAAAGGAACATAGGTATACCATTCACTTAAATTACGTTTTGTTTTTATTTTAATAAAAAAAATCAAAATATAATGCATCCAGAGGGTGGTTATTGCAGAACTTCCAAACATGTTCTCCATATAATATGCTTTTCTCAACAATTCTCTACAGAAAAGCACCAATTTAAAGAAACAAGAATGCATGAAACAGCATATCTGGAATATATTAGTACCTCAATCTTTGCCCAATGTTCATACGCAGAATACTGATCCCATATCTCCCGACTTTGTCAACTACTTTATAAGAGACTGAAAGTTACCCATGAGAATATATCATCCTCTGCCAAGCTTGATGCAGGACTCATGGGGCTCTTACTAGAAGCCGTCCAATCTCTGCTCTATTGGTGCAGGTGCAGGTATATGTTCCTTCCTATGAGCTGCCATCACTTTTCTATATATTCAGTATCTTTCATGTTAGGCTTTGCTAAGGTTCCAGCAGGAAAACAGATCTCTGAGACCCACTGCTGGCCACCACAATCAAAGCCCAGAATTTCATCACTCCAGCCTAATCAATATCCCTCTAACCGCCTCCAAAACTCGGCCTCAGCTTGATTAACCTTTATGACATGGTCTTTGTTGAGAGGATTAAGCGCAAGTAGCTTATCTCTCAACTCCGTAAAAAAAGCTCGTTTATGTCTGGTTCATTGTCATTTGACGATTTTGAAACCACTTCTTCACCTCTGTAAATAAATTATGATTCGTTAAAAATACAATCATATTTCAAGCCTATCATTTTACTCAAGAAATTAATGAAGTGGCATTTTACTAAAGGCAGAACAATAGAGAAGTATAGGTGGAAAAACATGGGAAAACCTAAAGCAAACGAAAACAGTTTAACATTGGCTACTTATAAAATATCTTTCACAGCAGCTTATATCTATAATTACAACTTTTTTCTCACCAAAAACCAGAATTAGGGAAAAAGGAAAGAACCAGAAAAATATTAACAAGTAATTTACCAGAGTAACCGACTAAATATAACGTAAAAATAACACCAATACAGCATAGATCAATGATGATAAGTTCCCTTCCATATGCGTCATGTTCAATAAAGCACTACTAATGGCTAAAAAATAGATGATATGAATAATAACACTTACCTGTACTTCTTCAGTGATTCCTGGTAGAGATCTCGGATTTGTTGCATAGCTTCATCCTTGCTATATTTTGGTTTGAACTTTGGCATGCCTTTCCATTTTGACAAAGGATTACACCTCACTACCACAACAGTGTCAGTATATGGAATGTTAGAAAATCTACATTAACATCACAGTGTGTGTGGCAAATCAGATTATTACATCACCATTCAGAAACTTGAGGTGAGAAATGACAGTATCTTTCATCATTACCATAACATTTTCTTCTCTTTCTTTGAATCTGTCAATCAACTTTGGACAAGCCTACACCATAAATAATTTCATGATCATTTTACGGGGATTAGTCACCTTCATTTAGTAAAGATAGTAAAAAAATTGTAACACATCCTTTCTTCTTCATTTTTTGACAAGTGTTTGTTCATTCATAATCTGGCATTCAATCTTGAGATTAATACATTCTGAAAATACTTATTGCTAAACTGGGGAGACCAGGGTGCAGAATATCTAAACAGAAACTTTTCGGTGCAAATTATACCTCCTCATATAGCTTTGAGAGCATCTCAGGACGAGAAACAATTAAAGCTGCCAAACATTTAGCAGCAGCCCTTCGAACTTTCCAGCTAACATCCTCATCATCTGTATATTCATTAGCACTCTCACTACAAGGACATTAAGTTATCACAGATTAGGAAAATATATCATATATAGCACAAGAGAAATCAATTAATAATTAAACAACATACTCGTCCTCATCTTCCTCAGGACTTTCATCATCGGTATCTTCCTCCATGTTATCAGTGAAATTAGGACCGTAACTAAGAAATTCCAGAGATTGATGTAGACTTTCATCATCGGTATCTTCCTCAGGACTTCGCTCTATTGTTACCCATAAACCATAACTCGGGTCAGCTCGAACCCTACCTAAGGACGGGAAAGGTAAAACAAGTGCTAAAGATTAGTGAAATTGGGAACTGCGTCACCATTAACTTACTTACAATTGCATCCAGAAAAGCAGAGGGACGAAGCAAAGTAGTATAGAAAAGCATAGGGACGGCGACGGTGGAAGAGAGAGACGGCGACGGGGAAGAGAGTCCACGACTCCGGCGATACCTTTGCTGGCGACGGCGAGGAAGAAAGCAACAAAATGGAGATTTCAGATCTGGCCTGGAGGAATGGCAGTAGGTTAGGGCACAATACTGATAAGTGTGATATTATTTAAGTTTTCACTTTTTTAAAGCTCCGTGTTTTTTTTTATAGACGACGTTTTGTTTTTATAGACGACATTTTTAAAAACAAAACGTTATCTAGTTAAAACCAAAAAAATACCCTTTTAAATAGATAACGTTTTTATATATATATCTAAAAAAATATCACAATATTTTTATAAAAAATGTTGTGGCTTAAGTGTTGTCTATTTACTATTTTGTAGTAGTGTAATCTGAGATTAGGATTTCTAATCCCTTATTAGGGTTTACCAAGTTTATACCCTATCCGATCAATCACTGTTCAAAATTTCTATACAGTACGTGTTAGGTTTGTAATATTCATGAATGCAATCAAATTGCACAAAATAAGCGGAAACGTGTAAAAATCAGAGTTTTAAAATTTTACAAACCATATACCCGGATCACCATTTATGCACAATTATTAATTAAACAAAAATATGAAGAACAATAATCATACTTTTGAAGATTCGAGCTTCCTCAGGTACAAGTTCATCTCCAATCTTTTTCGTGTTTAACTTGAATCCACCGGGTTTGGTTCCTTCCTTTGATCAACGTTAGCCACAAGTGTTTGGCCTCTAGAGGTGATCCACCAATGAAGAAGAAAGATTCAAGAGGATGGGTATTTGGCAAAACCCTAGTTTTTCTATCTCTCATAGAAAAGGAGCGTACTCTCCTAACTCTTGGAATTGCATATATCTGATATATGATATAAGACTCCTCTTATAAAGATATCAGGTAACCCTATTTAATTAAAAATAAGGTATTATTTATTTAATTAAACTCTTTTAATTAAATGGGCTCCCTAATCTTATTAGGGATAATTAATTAAACTCCTTTAACTAATTTTCTCTCCTAATCCTATTAGGAATAAATGAGAGTACTTATATTAAATTAATTCCTAAACTCTTTTAGAAATTAAAATAATAATAATTGTAATAATATTAATAAGACTCCTCTTATTAATATATATTTAATATTTCTAAAATATTAAATAATAAATATTAAGCTATTTAATTTATTCTATCACCATAGATTAAATTAAATATATTTAACATATTATTACGATTATGTCATTAACTTCTTAAATAATTATTCTTCCTTTTATGGTGTGACCCTTTAGGTTCTCCAAATTAAACTGGTTGTGAATAAATGATTTAGAACAATTCTAATCTTATTTAAATAAATAAATAAATTAAATAATTAATTAATTTAAATAAATAATATTTATTCTACAATAGGGATAAGCCTCCCTAGCGATCAACGACTTTCCAGATAATATAGATTTCAACATTAATCATAAAAGAACCATTGAGTAAATAGTTACCGTACAATTCAATCCTTCCACCATACAATGTCCCAATTAAATATAAGACATGAAATTACTGTCAAGTCTTATTTTATTTAATTATATGTGTTTCAACTCTTAAATGCACAATACCAAATAATGCAAATTAGAAACTCCTTTCTAATTTCATTCTGCCTTGGCCAAGGACTACTGGGTTGTCATTTATAGAATCACATAGGACCTTCTCTTCTTTTACCTTGAAGTGGTAGATTCTTTATTGATCATACATTATCTCCATGTACAACTTATTATACCAAAGCATACCCTTTGATATACCCTAAGGGTTTTAAGGAATAAGTCAAAGTATAACTCATCATACACAAGATACTATGATGATCTCACGTCCAAGGATCACTTGTACTACTATCACTAAAGGAATTTCTATTGACAGGCAAGTAAAACTCCATTAGGTATTCCTTAGCGAGCCACGTTCAGTGTGCTTATTCTCTAATAAGCACCTACATACTTGTTTTAGTGTCTCCACATAAATGATCATGAGATCAATCATCCTCATCCAATGAGCAAGCAAACGTATGTACCAATCTATCCGGATTTACTAATCCCCAATTTAGTAATCCAATGATTGGGAACTATTTTAGTTTGAAGCTTTCTAAGAATTTAGATCTCATTAGAATGATCATCGTCATTATTCTAAAAGCATTCCTTAAAACTATGGGTTTATCACATATTATAAAACAACATTATGTAGATAATTAAAAGCCTTTAATAAATTAATACTTTTTATTAATAAATGAATAAGATTGTTACAAAGTATTTGCTTTATCATCAAACATGATTGGCTTGCGTGCATACTACTTTCAATCTCCCATTTGCACTAAAGTCAATAGTCATGGTATCTCATACTTTTCTTCTTTAAGTGACGATTATCCTGCTGTTGGATAAGCTTCAGTAAATGGATATGTAATGTTGTTCTTGAGAGTCCACTATCTCTATAGTGATTTCCCATCTTTCAATGATTCTTTAATCAAATGAAAGTGCCACAACACATGTTTAGATCCAAGATGAGACTTAGGAACTATTCCTAGTTCTGTAATAAACTTTTCATCCAAACAATCAACTTGCGACTTCATTTATAGCTATATACTTTGTCTTTATCACTAAACCAAAGAACTCATTCTTTGTTTGAAACCTTTCCAATTCAACTTGCACCACCGCTCAAGGTAACGCTTTACCTTAAAATGGATTTTCTGGTCGTCAGTAGTCTGCCTAAAAACTTGAGTCCATTAAGCCCTCTAGTTTTAATTTAGACCCACCATGAATATGATCACATCCTTAGTCTTGGGTTAAGTACTTTAAGATGTTTTTCACCCACTCATAGTGAACTTCTCCGAATATGATTGATCAACCTCAAGTCTCGTACATTTCATTGCATACATGATAGCTTACTCATTCGATCTCTCTTTTGGAGTCTTTGAGGACTATTAAGAGATATACACTCCATAGCTCATCAACATGAGATATCTCTTGAGTTTAATAAATGCTAAACGACTTTAGCATCAAATGAATATACGTTCTTTGGGTTAATCTGAGCATCCTTTTAAATCTATCTATATAGAATATTTGTATCCCCAATTACAATACTCTTCCCAAATCATTCATGGAGAAATGTTTAGAAAACTTTATCTTTCTTGATTGTAGCAATAGTATGTCATTCCTTATCCATAGTATATCAATATATAATATTAGGAATGTCATGGCGCTTCCACTGACCCTTTTGTACACACTAAAACTCTTACTTCATCGTATGTAACTCTGGATCATCATCTTCTATGATGTGTACCTCATCATCATCATCTATGATGAATCCATACCTCAAAGGTATCTTTGGTACTATTTCAAATTTATGATTCGGTTGTGGTACAATAGGTCTATCTACAAGTTCCTCTTATTTGACTTATAGTGATTTATGGTTCTTGAACTTTTCAAGATCTATTATCCTCCCACTAGCTCCTTGAATGATAAACATCTTTATCTTAAAAGGCGCGTGTGTTTTCTGATAAACACCTTTTTGCTAAGTAGGATTATAGAACATATACCCTAAACTTATTTTAGTATGTCCCACAAATCAGATTGTCAAATTTTGTCCCAAGCTTATCCTTTGAAACCTTTTCACATAAGTTGGACAACCCCATATCTTAACATACTTAAGATTAGAAATCCTCATTGTCCATAACTTTTATGGAGTCTTGGGGCCGGATTTTGAGATTAACTTTTTTGTATATATGAAGCCATTTCTAGGGCATGACCCCAGAGGGATACTGGAATGTTAGTAAAATCATTATGGACCGTACCATGTCCAATAAGGTATGATTTTTCCTTTTAGATACATCAATCAATTATTGCGTATCAAGAGGCGTTCATTATGAGAAAACCATTTGAGATGATCTAGAAACTTATTGCACAAGTATTTATTCCTTGATCTAATCAAAGAATCTTTAATACTTTGTCAATTTGTTTCACTTCTGAATTCTTTGAACCTTTCAAATAATTCACACTTGTATTTCAACAAATACATACATTCAACTCTTTGAATGATCATCTCCTTTTCTTATACTAGTTTGTTCAATTCGCAAAATTATGTTCACGTAAGTCAAGTATACAAAATCCATTAAGTAATATTCCAGTTCTATACAAAACATTATTATTATAAATAGAACAACAATTATTCTTAATTATAATACAAAAAATTTCATTGTCCAACAATAAAATGGAATAATGTTTGCAACGAGAACCGGAATACAATAACAACTTATTGACTTAATAGATTTGACCGTAGGCTATGCTAAACAATAAGTTCCTATGGCTAATGTAGCAACCTTTGCTTCATTTACCAGACATAGGATTACTTATCTTTGTTTAGCTTTCTACTTTTGCTTGGTCCCTTCATAAATCTGTATTTATGATAACCAAAGTCCGTATCCAATACCCAAGTAGAACCTTGACTTATAGAAAAATGTATTTTAAATCATGAACAAAATTGTATTTGTAACCAAAACTTTACTAAGCTTCTTCTGGTTAGCTCTGCAAGATGCTTCTCGTAGTTTCTTTCCAGTGTCCAGGCTTATTGCAGTGGAAGAAAACTCATTTGCTATCCGTATCAGTTTTGTTATTATTATCCTTTGTTTTTGCCTTTCTATTTACCTTCTTAGAATCGTTCTTCTTTTTAGAAGATCCTTTGGCCCCTATCAGTAAGACTTGGTCTTTCTTGGTTGGAAAGTGACTCTCAACATTTTTCAACATGTTAAGCAAATCAGCGAGGTTGATCTTTAGCTTGTTTATGTGAAAAATTCACAACAATTGTGAAAGGAGTCCGCGAGTGAGTGCAAGATCAAATCTTGGCTCAACTCTCCATCCATGACAAAACTCATTATCCTATTTGATCAATCAAATTGATAATGTTAAGGACTTTTATCCATCTTTGTAGTGTCATTGATCATTCTAGATCGGAAGAGCTCCTTTAGATATCGATATCTATCAGTCCTACTTTCCTCACCATCAACTACTTGATGTGTAGGAATATAGTAGGAGCATCCATAGTTTTATGGTGACGCTGAAGCACGTTACTCATGGATGCGAGAATGATGCATTGAGCCAACTGTGCATCATCTTGTCACTTTCTAAAAGTAACAATCTCTTCCTCAGATGCATTGTCTGCAACCATTGCAGGGATAGGCGTATTAAGGATATAAGATAGCTTTTTCAGCCGTGAGAACTTTTCTCAATTTTCTTAACCAATCCGTTTAATTTGGTCCGATTAATTTAGTATCTAATATGCTACGCAGTGATAGTAATTTTAGACATTATAAAATTTTGTAAATGAATTTGTAAGTAACAACATTTTAACATACATTCTTTTATTAATTACCAAAATAAATTAGGTCTTATTTTAAATTGGTATCTCCCACTATTTTTATCAAACTATATTACCCTCACTTATATAGTTCGGCAAAATTTAATTAAAGATTTGCTAGTGAGAATAAGGATCTCATTTCAAATGTATATAGCCTTGTGATGACACAACAAACTATATATAAATAAATAAGTAGACAACTCTTGTCAATTACATCAACTATGCAACTCCTTGTATTTTGCCTCTTAGATTATTTTGATCAAGTGGTGGCACATCCGAATCAAAATTATCCAAGTTAAGTCCAACCTAGCACTCCATATATTCAAAAAAGAAAAACATTGTCCTTGTGGTGACACAACAAAATAATATTGTTCAATTTTCTTTATAAGCATCAAATGTGATAAAATTAACATCTCAAAGAATTAAGATAAGCCTTGTGGTGACACAACAAACTTATAATAATTAATTGATACTTTATTATTTTTTATCATGCTAGAAGGCGACGTTTGATATTTCAAATATCTTTGAACGCTTAGGACTTAATATAAAATATTTGAGGGATTTGTTATTAATTTGTCTCATCTTGTTTAGCATTTATTATATATATAAAATACGCGTCATATTAATGAACATGCGAAGCTTTGCATAATATATAATATATATAGTATAAGCATGCACATATAGAATACTATATTCTACCTGGATTGATTATGGACTTTTATTCTAGTTTGGTTCACTAGAGCCACCAAGTGAACCAAAAGGTCAAACCCTAGGGGTGCAAGAATTAATTTAAATATAACTATTACATTTAAATCCTGGGCTCTAATACAAACGGGTCTTCAAGCGCTCCTTGCTCCTTGATCTCCAATTCTTCAAGATTAATTCTAACTATTCCTATTACAAAACTATTTAAAATAAATAGAAACCTTGATCGCTGATCGAGGGAAGTACATAGGAGGGAGTTAGAATTTACATTAAGAAAAAATTAGAGAAGACGAGGTACGCAGACCCCATTTAATAAAACTCATACATTCACGCATTCAACTAAAATAAAATCCAATCACATTGGTCAATAGTATATAATCAATCCCATTTATTATCATACACATCACTATATGCATCAATAAATAACATTCATCTCATGAAGAATAAACATTCAATATATATATTGATATCATTTAATGGGCAAATTTAGTTAGTATAAAATCTAATTTTGAATCAAAATAAACTCCTTTATTTTAATCCAAATTTAAATCAAAATAAACCTTTTTTATTTTAATTTATTATGGAATCCAATTCCAAGTAAAAAAAAAATAAAACTCCTTTATTTAAAGGAACCACGAATTCTCTTTCCTATTCACAAATAAACTCCTTTATTTTGAATAATATGAAATCTTATTCCATATCTAAATAAACTCCTTTATTTAAGGAAATTAGGATTTTCTTTCCTATTCACAAATAAACTCTTTTATTTTGAATAATATAAAATCTTATTTCATATCTAAATAAACTCCTTTATTTAAAAAAAAACACTTGATTCACTTTTCTATTCACAAATATACTCTTTTTTATTTTGAATAATATGAAATCTTATTTCATATCTAAATAAACTCCTTTATTTAAGGAAACATGGAATCTAATTTCAACTCCAATTAGTTATCATGGAATTTAATTCCAACTCTAATTAGTTAGAATGAAATTCAATTTTAAAATTAAAATAAACTTTTATTTTAATTATAAAATAAATAAGAATAATATATATATATATATATATATATATATAATACTAACCGTTAAGCACGTCAATCCGTTAATCATAGAAATCTTACTGCAAACATTTTATTGCCACGTGATGATCTATAAACTAAAGTAACCATGATATATAGAACTTCCCTTGAAAAAGATAAATAACGGATCACGCAAAAAAAAAAAAAATTCAAGATAATCCTCATCTTTGGCCACGTGAATGCTTCATGATATCCCTTTAATAGGAATCACCATCCACATTATATATTATAACGGTTTTTCCTTTTTTTTTAATAAATTTTATACAATAAAATTATGCCCAATAAAATTGTTCTAAACACATATCAACATACATATCAAATCTGAACAATTAATAATTTGCATAAAGGTTTGACTCTGATACCACTGTTAGGTTTGTAATATTCATGAACGCAATCAAATTTCACAAAATAAGCGGAAACGTATAAAAATTAGAGTTTTAAAATTTTACAAATCATATACCCAGATCACCCTTTATGCACAATTATTAATTAAACAAAAATATGAAGAACAATAATCTAACCTTTAAAAATTCGAGCTTCCTCAGGTACAAGTTCACCTCCAATCTTTTTCGTGTTTAACTTGAATCTACCGGGTTTGGTTCCTTCCTTTGATCAACGTTAGCCATCCAAGTGTTTGGCCTTTAGAGGTGATCCACCAAGGAAGAAGAAAGATTTAAGAAGATAGGTATTTGGCAAAACCCTAGTTTTTCTATCTCTCATAGAAAAAGAGCGTACTCTCCCAACTCTTGGAATTGCGTATATCTGATATATGATATAAGACTCCTCTTATAAAGATATCAGGTAATCCTATTTAATTAAAAATAAGGTATTATTTATTTAATTAAACTCTTTTAATTAAATGGGCTCCCTAATCTTATTAGGGATAATTAATTAAACTCCTTTAACTAATTTTCCCTCCTAATCATATTAGGAATAAATGAGAGTACTTATATTAAATTAATTCCTAAACTCTTTTAGAAATTAAAATAATAATAATTGTAATAATATTAATCGACTCCTCTTATTAATTTATATTTAATATTTCTAAAATATTAAATAATAAATATTAAGCTATTTAATTTATTCTATCACCATAGATTAAATTAAATATATTTAACATATTATTACGATTATGTAATTAACTTCTTAAATAATTATTCTTCCTTTTATGGTGTGACCATTTAGGTTCTCCATATTAAACCGATTGTGAATAAATGATTTAGAATAATTCTAATCTTATTTAAATAAATAAATTAAATAATTAATTAATTTAAATAAATAATATTTTTCTACAATAGGGATAAGCCTCCCTAGCGATCAAATCGACTTTTCGGATAATATAGATTTCAACATTAATCATAAAAGAACCATTGAGTAAATAGTTACTTCTTGCACAATTCAATCCTTCCAAGATATCTGATGTCCCAATTAAATATAAGGCATGAAATTACCGTCGAAGTCTTATTTTATTTAATTATATGTATTTCGACTCTTAAATGCACAACACCAAATAATGCAAATTAGAAACTCCTTTCAAATTTCATTCTGCCTTGGCCAAAGACTACTGGGTTGTCATTTATAGAATCACATAGGACATTATCTTCTTTTACTAGAAGTGGTAGATTCTTTATTAATCATACATTATCTCCATGTACAACTTATTATACCAAAGCATACCCTTTGATATACCCTAAGGGTCTTAAGGAATAAGTCAGTATAACTCATCATACACAAGATACTATGATGATCTCAAGTCTAAGGATCACTTGTCTTACTATCACACTAAAGGAATTCCTATTGACGAGTGAGTAAAACTCCATTAGATATTCCTTAGCGAGCCCACGTTCGAATACTTATTCTCTAATAAGCACCTACATACTTGTTTTAGTGTCCCCACACAAATGATCATGAGATCAATCATCCTCATCCAATGAGCAAGCAACGTATGTACCAATCTATCCGGATTTACTAATCCCCAATTTAGTAATCCAATGATTGAGAACTATTTTAGTTTGAAGCTTTCTAAGAATTTAGATCTCATTAGAATGATCATCATCATTATTCTAAAAGCATTGCTTAAAACTATGGGTTTATCAAATATTATAAAACAACATCATGTAGATAATTTAAAGTCTTTAATAAATTAATACTTTTTATTAATAAATGAATACGATTGTTATAAAGTATATGCTTTATCATCAAATATGATTGGCTTGTGTGCATACTACTTTCAGTACAAACACGTACTCATAGTTATGATTATTATAACTGTAATTTATATCGAATCCTTATCCGAACTTAGGGTTAGGATTTATATTCTCTGTTAAGCCAACTCTACTCTAAATTCTCAGTCAATACATAAATTGACTCATTCTCTAAACTAGAAATCACAAATTCTTAGCTCAATATTGATTATCAATATAAATATTATAAAAAAAACATTATTCAAAAAAATACGGATTATTCGAAATCCTGTGTTATCACATAATGTGTCCCTCCCCTCCGCATTTGAAGCACACGATCAGTGGTCGTTCTCCTTCCTTGAAAACGGGTGTTGGTGCTGCTGTCTTTCCATCATTGTTGAACCTTCTCTTCTTGAAATTTCTACTTCTATTATCTTGGCCATGATTACCATCGAAGTGGTTACCATTTCTGGCATGTTGATTCCCTCCACGTTTGTTGTGATCACCACTTCGATGACTGCTACCACTGATATTATCATTTTGTCAGCTGCTTTCTCTTGGTTAGGTTGACTCATTATCGCACTTCAATAACTGAGAAATGCGGTATTGATGTAACTCGAGTTTCAAACCTCTTAGAAACATCCGCGTCATACGCTCCTCATTATCTACCAAATGGGATGCAAACCGGGATAACTCTGCAAACTTAGCATCGTACTGTGACACGGTCATATTGTTTCGCTCCAGCTTGATGAACTCTACCTCCTTCATGTGACGAATAATTTTGGGAAAGTACTTGTCGTTGAACAATTCTTGGAACTTCTCCCAAGACATCTTGAGTGTGGCAGGCTGAGTAGGTTTTACAGATTCCCACCAGTAATCTGCCTCTCCTCGCAACATGAAGGTGACAAAGGGAACCTTTTTCTTCTTGGAGCATCACAAGACATCAAATATCTTGGTTGTGACGCCCCCAAAATAGGTATACATCAACCATTCTGAGTCGCCAAATACATGGTATTGAATACAAATACAAACTTAATTATACAACTGTCGTTTAAAATACGACAAAACATAGCTGAGAGTTATAACACAAAAATTATCTTCTAGACAATATCCAAACTCAAATAGAGTTCTCATTGCAATTATTATCACACTATTTTATCAAATAGTGAAGACTACTACAGCCATCATCTCAGACCGTCACTCCATTCCCCGACTAGTCTCGGCTACGTTCTCATTTCCTGAAGAGAACAATGAAAGCAAAAGGGTGAGCTCAACTAGCACAGTAAGAAATATTATGACTAAGATAATGCAGAATAAATTATCGTTAGCCTTCAACAAAGTTTAAACCGATAGAATCTGATAAACAACAAGTTTAACTGCAACGGAACAAGCAATCCATTAGAAGAGTCAAGTAGAGCATGAAATCTACTATCTTCTATGATTTAAAAAGTTTATCATCAATTTCATCGCTAAGACTCAGCTTAATAAATAATCCACATCATCGAATTATCCATTCACTACGGGCCAATGATATTCATTAGTATCACATCAACAAATTATCCATGCACTACGGGCCAAGGATATTCGTGTTATCACCAATAGTCATGATCATGCCAATAACTGTCCATCAATGCATTACGGGCCAATGAGGATTTTTACCACATCATTTGTAACATTACAGGTCATGATTATTGATAAGTAGGTTTTATACCTACTTATCCGGTATCTATTACTTGAATTAGTTGCTTAAACCTATGTTTTGTAGTTACTTTGCATGCATTGTGTGTTCATTTCAAATATTTTATGTTATTTTGTAGGCTATGACGCGACATTGGCATGAGGAAGCAAGAAAAAGCAATTCAAACATCGTTTGGACTAAAATATGCAAAAAGTGCAAGAAGGGAACATTACAGGGCTTTTAACACCAAGTTGGATGCATGTTCTTGTCTTGGGACTTGAATTTTATTGTAGATCTACTTCTTAGCTTTCTAGAACATCTTGAATCATCCTAATCGGAATTCGAATGCGAGAGTTATGATATTTTTATCAACAAAGATCAAAGCTAAGAGTTGTCATGCTTGCCATTTACATAACATCTACTTCAAGCCCGGTTTCGATCTTGATCCAGCCCGAATCTGTCAATTCTCAAAGCATGAAAGTTGTAGATCTCGTCGATATCTTCAATTTGATAGGTGGTAGGCCTCGTAACTCCTAGCGGATCAAAAGTTATGCCTGTTTTACCAAAGGACGTTGCATCAAAAAATAGAGTAACGCGGACCGCGCCCAAAATTGCCTAGGAACGGCTCGGGGCACGTCGGTCGGCGAGGAGACAGCTGTTTTGGGTTATTTGGTGTCCAAATTGAGCTAGAATAGGATTCTTAGTTGCGTAACTTGCTAGGATATCTATTAGAACTATAAATACTTGATTCTAACTTGGATTGGGAGGCTAGTTTTGGAGGATTCCATTAGATTAGATTAGAGTTGGAGATTGAAGCAACTTAGAGACCATTGAAGATCAAGAGCAGCAGCTTGAGAAAGATGAAGATTTGCTGATAATAAATTTATTCTTTATTATACTCTTATTCTTATTCTTTTAGTGTGTATTTAAGTGTGTATTCTTAGTTTTAATTCAATGAACTAATTCTTTGTTTGAGATTACAATGGATCTTATTGTCTAGTTTATTTTAATATGCTTCGCTATCAATTATTATGTTCTATTATGAAGATTGTCTATTGTGATTTGGACTTAATTGTTTAATTGCCTAGCTAACAATTACCGTGATAATCTATATGAACTCGAGAGATGAAGTATAGGTTTAGATCTGATCACGATGGCATGTGTTTGTGATTTCTGCATAGATGGAATTAATGATTCGTGTTTAGGATAGAGATATGCCTTTACACCATATGTAATCTTATAGAGAACTTGTGCTTTAAATCTTTTTTAATTGTAATTCACATAAAGATATAGTGGATTAGTTAATTAGGGTGTCTTGCTTAATTCTAGCATCTGTGGATTTAAGTGAGTATGAGTATTATGCATCGAGATGTGGGTTTATCTGCTTTAGTGTTCTTGATTAACAATTCAAGATAGAAAATAATTGATGAGAAGTGTGTTAACTTAAATGAAGCAATAAGTGAAGTTGTGATCTTAAATCTCCGCAATCTTAATATAACTAGTGATAATTAGAATTAGTTTACTTATAAATTGAAATTCATTCGTTTAAATAAGATTAAGTTGGTTACGCGTTAGTACTTGGTAATTTTTATTAAACAATTCCTCATGAGAACGATACTCTACTTTTACTTTATTACTTCTTGACCACGTATACTTGCGTATTGTGCGTAATTAGATTTTACCCAACAAGTTTTTGGCGCCGTTTTCGGGGAATTAGTTAATATATTTTTGCCAATATTAGCTTCAATCAAATTAGTCTTAATTTAAACTTTTTTTCCTTTTTATTTAATTCTCTTCCTATTTTTCTTTCTTTTCAGGTACCATGGCGGAATTTAATTATCAATGGTCAGATATCGAAATGACTCGACCCGAGGGCGGGGATTATTGGTCTCAATGCATTTTCTGCATTATCAGCGCAACTTGAGACAATTTCGAGGAGGTTGGACTGTAAGACCCCGAATTTTATGAAATAAAAGTATTCAATTTTTCTATTCAGTAAATGGTTAAATTGATAAAAGTTTAAAGTTAAGGGTGATATATGAAATTTTTTCAAAATAAGCAAGTGGCTATAAAATACTTATTGTTATCGGAAAATATTCATTTGGTCGTGGAATATTCTTGTTGTCGGAGAATATTCGTACAACGGCGCAACCATTTGTGGGCCCCATAACAGAATAACTGTCGGATGAAGAAAACAACAAATTTGAGTATTTATAAATAACGGCGTAATCGTTACCGTTAATACGATTGGAATACCCGATGGGTAAAGTAAAGTAATACGCGTTGTTGCACAGTAGCACACTGTATTGCACAATATTTTTGAATTATTTTTTCTTACGTAAGAAGACACTACTCGATGAATTGTAATAAAGTAATTCTTGCTTCAATATTTTATTTTATTGATTCAATAATTCTTTGCGTTGATATTTTATATTATTGTTGTTTCAATAATTGTCATCAAGACAATATTTCCCATTATCGGATCAATAATTCATATTATTTGAATAATATTATTAGATAACATTATTGGCAATGTCTAGAAAGTTCATCGAGGAGAGGTTTGGCCATCTAATTGCGCCAAGAAGGAGAAATCCTTATCGGAAAGCCCCTCTTTCTCGAACCGCCTAGTTTGTCATTATTGTGATTCAGAATATTATTTGTGAATAATTAATTATTGATTTATATGATAATGAAATATTTATTTGATGTGGATATAAATGATGGATTTATTTATGTGGTTATAAATGAAGGAATTAATGTTGAGGTATTTTATCAGTATTTTATCGGATTGGAGGTATTAAAAGATCAAATCAGTGTTCTTACAGCTTTATTGTGTGAGTTATAATTTTTAATCTGAACGTTAGATCGTTGTGATTTTTGGATATGTTATACATATATAAGTTGAGAATATGTTCACAAATTTTGAACCGTTAAAAATGAACGAATGATTTGTTATGAATTTTAAGAGGTGACTGATTCAGGTTTATAAATGATTTTGGTGAAAAATTCTAGAAATGGGTGGGCCCCACTTTTGGTTGTTGGGGAAGATGGCTAATTTTTGGTGGGTGGAATAGTAGCAGGTAAAGCCATCAGGTAGCAGTTCAAGTCTGTTTCGGCGTGCTAACATTTTCCTATAAATAGAGGGCTAAGTTAGAATTGAAAATCACACCAGAATTCATAAGTTTTCTCTCTTTTTCTCTCTAGATTATCGAGTGTATTTTGTGAGTATTTAGATACTTGGTGAGTTGCTATTCATCGGTCTGAAGTTTCCTTGAAATCATATCCGATATCCAATCGTAAGTCTTGCTTTTTTTGAGGTAAAGATAGGTGATGAAAATTATCTTTGTCCTGGATGAGAAGAGGAATTTAGAACTACAATTATGATTATGAGTTATTCATATGATTGTGGACAAGAATTGTTGATTGATGTTACAGGGATAAAACATTGTTAGTGGATTTTTAACATGGAGAAGATAATAGACTTTATAGTCTATTTGACTCTTCTAATGGATTGCTCGTTCCGCTGCAACTATGGTAATAAGAGTGTAGCTGGGTCGAGCGGGGTTAACAGGGGAATAGAACGGTGTTCATCATTTAGTAGTTATATTTGGTGAATCAAATAGGGTGAGGCGAACCCAACGTTGGAAGGGTGTTTTGCCACTATCATATAAGATGTCTAAAGACATACAACCTCGTGTCATCATAAGACAGGGTTGTGCACATCCACTTACTGAGTATATCTATGCGTACTACCTATATGATCTTGGTGTTTGTTTGAAGTATAATTCTCAATTAGAGACAGTGGAGATAATGATATGTCAAGAGAAAACTCACAATTGGAAAGAATGTGATAGTAATCTTCTCGTTTTTCTTTGGGGTCTATTGGGTCAACCAAGGATAATTCTGTGGCCATATGATATCTATCATAACCTGGAAGCATGGCCTCCCATGTACGAAGGTTTCCTTGAGCACTTCCCAAAGATTTTAATTTCTAAAACAGTTTTTGACTATAGCTTTATGTAAGATGTCATGGTGACGTGCTACCCAAGTTGGTGTCAAGAGTCACAGTTGATATATATATTTGTATCAAAACTCACAACACATGAGTTGTTGTATTTTGCACGACAATTGTTGTAATAAAGTTGTAGTTGTTTTCTGTACCATATATTTGGCGACTCAGAATGGGTTAGATGGAATGGACCTATTTTGGGGTTGTCACATGGACGTTGTTGCAGCCCAACGTAATCGAAGGATAGCAGTTAATTGCAATTATTGTGCTGGCAATCATCCGAGTCATCAATGCACCGTTAGATTTGGGCCGGGACAACACGGTGGTGAATTCCTCAACGATTATACATATGCTAATTATCATCAAGTTTGGGGGTATCACCCAGATTCTTCATGGAGCTATACTTATGAAGACCAATACTACGCTCCAAATCCATCATACACACCGAAATTTTCATGTCCACCTCCATTGGCACAAGATGAAAAGCCAAATCCGAGGGATGTAATATTGAAGGGCATAGCAAACCTAGAGGAGATGAGGATTAGCCAAGAGCTGTCAACCAAAAATTTTAATAATCGGATGGAACAACTCGTCACTACCTCAACCAATGGTCCTCAATACATGGCTTCCGAGACTGAGATAGATAATTTAGGGTTGAAGGAATTGTTGTCCAAGTTTGTAGCATCAAATGAGGAGAGGAGGATTACTCAAGAGATGAAAATTCAAAATCAAGAGATATCAATTCAAATTCTGCAGAACCAGATGGATCAAATGTTCGAAGCCTTGAACAATCGCCCTCCAAACAATTGGTGCTATGACATGGATGATGAAACTGATGGAGAGCCAGAAGTGTACATGCCACTGGATGAACTAAAAGAAGTGGACATTGAAGAGACAATTGGGGATATGGAAAAAGAAGAACATGAGCTGATCTTTATTATACCCCAAGTGCCTTCTCAGCCAGAGTTAAAAAATCCAGTGAATTTTGCACACCCATGTCCCCTTGGTAGTCACATCCAAGGAAAAGATCTATATGCTAATGAGGCCTTTTATACACCATGGTGGGCTAAGGAAGAGAAAATAGAAGAAGAAGAACCCATTGTGCTTGCCAAGCCTCAAAGCCCCAATCTAATCATAGACTCAACAGATGGAAAAGTACCTAGTTATGCAACATTCTCAATTGGGCACTTATTTAAATAAAGCATGCTAGGTGACTTTAATTCGTTAGCCATCATAAAAGGGAACCTACCAAAAGTTACATTGTTTTCGATGGATGGAGGGTTCCTCAATTATCGAAGAAGAATTGGATAGTGCTGACCAGACAAAGTCGGGCTTACGACGTTAAAACTAGCGTTACTTGGCAGGCAACCCAAGTTCTAAACTTTTTTTCCTTATTTATTCTTTATATTTTAGTTTATAGTCTAGCTCAAATATTTAGTTTTCAAAGAATAATGACTCCATAATGGTATACTCGCAGGTAAGGCAAGAAAAAGAAAGTCACCAAGCTACTGGCCCCATAGCGCGGGCCGCGCCACCTAAAGCATACAAGAGGCGCGTGGCGCGCTACTACTCCAGAACCTACTGACCCCATAGCGCGGGACATGCCATCTCAGGCATACATACGGCGCGGGCCGTGCCGCTCGAAAATCCTAGGCATTAAAAGTGTTTTAATTGTAATGTTAGTCTAGTCCAACTCAAGTGTGGTTCCCGATGTATTCCAATATTTCTGGCCTATTCTTCAGACTTAGCAGACAAGGAGGAACATGCTGTATTTTCAGGGAAGTCCTCTCTTTTAATTTTTCCTATCTTAGCCATTGAGGACAATGTCTGTTTTAAGTTTTTTTTTTTTTTGGGGGGCATTTTACATATAGTTAGTTATTTACATTGTAGTTCATATAGTTACATTTAGTTTTTGCATTCAGTTTCTTGAAATAAAAAAAATTGAAAAATTGAAAAATTAGTAGTTAGTTTACTATGTTTATATATCATTTAGTACATTTTGTATGAGTCCAACTGTTTGATATTTATAGTTTATTTTGGCCAATGATGAGATTGGAATTGGGTAGACAAGTATAGTACTGATTATTAGAGCGTTGATGTGATTTCTTGTTATGAATTGAGTCTTTTTCTGTTTGAAACTGGTATAATAATGATAGCACAGTAAAAACAACTTGTTGAATGATTAAGTTTAAATTGTTACATAATCGGACTCTAAAGGATAATGCTAGTTTGAATGAAAGAATGAAAAGAATAAGTAGTGATGGCTAAAGTTAGACAAGAACCTAAGTTTGGGGAAATATTTGGGGTATATAAGCTATAAAAAAGAAGAAAGAAAAAAAAAGAAAAAAAGAGTATGAATAAACACCGTGGTGTGCTTGTCTAGTTTTGTGGCCTTTGTTACTTGAGTAAGTAAGCCCGATGGAATTGTCTTTACACCTAGCGCCCTAAGGTCTTAATGGTCTGGGAGTCGTTGGTCGAAAGCTCGTTAAGGTAGCATTAAAAAGCCTAAGGGAATAAGACATTGCATAACTATATGTATATAAACCAAAAGAAAAAAATGAATAAAACGGGAAATAAGAGCAAAAATCCTACGTAGATGAAAAATGAAACATAAGTATCCTATGTTGACCCTTGATATTGGTAATTGCTTAATTTTAGTTGGATCTAGCTTGTTTTTGGATTTCTTGAGTTTACACTGTATGATGCTTTCGAAGAGACTTATTATGTGTTAAATTTGATTTTATATCAGTTAACATTGTTGTGGAGCACACACGCACTATACTAGTGAGAACAGTCTAAGATTTGATGATTGATTGGGAAGTTAATGATTTGTTTTGATATGATGTATTATCATGTTTACTTGATTTCTCTAAGGCCGATTGAATATACTTTTTTTTGTAATTACTGCTAGATTCGTAGGCATGTAGATTAGTTGCATTGCATATCATTATTATTTTGTGTTTTTGCTTGAGGACAAACAACTATATAAGTTTGGGGGTATTTGATAAGTAGGTTTTATACCTACATATTCGGTATCTATTACTTGAATTAGTTGCTTAAACTTATATTTTGTAGTTACTTTGCATCCATTGTGTGTTAATTTCATATATTTTATGTTATTTTGTAGGCTATGACACAACATTGGCATGATGAAGCAAGGAAAAACAATTCAAACATCGTTTGGACTAAAATATATAAGAAAGTACAAGAAGGGAAGATTGCAGAGCTTTTAACACCAAGTTGGATGCATGTTCTTGTCTTGGAACTTGAATTTTATTATAGATCTACTTCTTAGCTTCCCGGAACATCTTGAATCATCCTAATCGGAGTTCGGATGCGAGAGTTATGGCATTTTTATCAACAAAGATCAAAGCTAAGAGTTGTTATGCTTGCCATTTACATAACATCTACTTCAAGCCCGATTTTGATCTTGATTCTGCCAGAATATGTCAATTCTAAAAGCATGAAAGTTGTAGATCTCGTCGATATCTTCAATTTGATAGGTGGTAGGCCCCGTAACTCCTAGCGGATCAAAAGTTATGCCTGTTTTACCAAAGGACGTCGCATCAAAAAATAGAGTAACGCGGATCGCGCTAGAAACAAATATGAGCGCAGCCAGAACCACCAGAATTTACGCCCATCAGAAAAGTGGGCGCGCCCAAAATTGCCTAGGAACGGCTCGGGGCACGCGTCGATTACGAGAGGCAATTTGTTTTGGGTTATTTGGTGTCCAAATTGAGCTAGAATAGGATTCTTAGTTGCGTAACTTGCTAGGATATCTATTAGAACTATAAATACTTGATTCTAACTTGGATTGGGAGGCTAGTTTTGGAGGATTCCATTAGATTAGATTAGAGTTGGAGATTGAAGCAACTTGGAGACCATTGAAGATCAAGAACAGGAGCTTGAGAAAGATGGAGATTTGCTGACAACAAATTTATTCTTTACTATACTCTTATTCTTATTCTTTTAATGTGTATTTAAGTGTGGATTCTTAGTTTTAATTCAATAAACTAATTCTTTGTTTGAGATTACAATGGATCTTATTGTGTAGTTTATTTTAATATGCTTCGCTATCAATTATTATGTTCTATTGTGAGGATTGTCTATTATGATTTGGACTTAATTGCTTAATTGTCTAGCTAACAATTACCGTGATAATCTATATGAACTCGAGAGATGAAGCATAGGTTTAGATCTGATCATGATGACATGTGTTTGTGATTTCTGCATAGATGGAATTCATGATTCGTGTTTAGGATAGAGATATGCCTTTACGCCATATTTAATCTTATAAAAAACTTGTGCTTTAAATCCTTTTTAATTGTAATTCACATAGAGATATAGTGGATTAGTTAATTAGGGTGTCTTGCTTAATTCTATCATCTGTAGATTTAAGTGAGTATGGGTATTATGCATCGAGATGTGGTTTTATCTGCTTTAGTGTTCTTGATTAACAATTCAAGATAGAGAAAAATTGATGAGAATTGTGTTAAATTAAATGAAGCAATAAGTGAAGTTGTGATCTTAAATATCCGTAATCTTAATTTAACTAGTGATAATTAGAATTAGTTTACTTATAAATTGAAATTCATTCGTTTAAATAAGATTAAGTTGGTTACGGGTTAGTACATGGTAATTTTTATTAAACAATTCCTCGTGGGAACGATACTCTACTTTCACTTTATTACTTGTTGACCACGTATACTTGCGTGTTGTGTGTAATTAGATTTTACCCAACAAGTTTTTGATACAAAGACAAGAAATTGCAGGACAAGAAATTGTAACAAAGAAAGTTCGAGCATGGGCAATCAATCTTATTGTTCAACTCACGGTTGAGATTGTTCCCAGGAAAACTAAATTTAAGATGGTTGGGACCATTCACCATCAAAACAGTTTTCTCACATGGCGCCGTTGAACTCTACAGTCGAAATCCATTAAAGACTTTCAAGGTCAATGGTCAACGGATTAAGCATTACTGGGGTGGCGATTCAAATTGGGATGTCATCAATATTACCCTCGCCGATGCACAGTAATACAAGAGGCACCGTCGGGCTTACGACGGTAAAACTAGCACTACTTGGGAGGCAACCCAAGCTCTAAACTCTTTCTCTTTAATTATTCTTTATATTTTAGTTGATAATCTAGTTTAAATATGAAGTTTTCATAGAATTTTGATTTTTTTGGATGATTCACAGGTTAACGAAGGAAATTAGAGTCGCTAAATTCTCGACCACCGAAAGCGTGTCATTTCGCCCAATCTGCACATACCTCAAGCACGGGCGCCGCTTACTACCCCAGACCCTTCATGACATGCCAGCGCGGGTCGCACCAAATCACCGATATCAGAGCGCGGGGCGCTATTGTGCATCATTCTACTGACCCCCTAGTGCGAGCCACACCGCCTGCGCTTCCTTCCCAGCGGAGGCTTGCGCTACTAAGCCGAGCACTCCTCGACCTCATAAATACGGAAGTGCGCTATATCTCGCATATTCACTCGTGGGCAATGCACTGCTCCGTAACACCCAGTAGGTTGAATTATTTTAATTGTCGTGTATTCAACCATAATTACTTCCACTTTCCTTTGTACACTTAACTTCCCAACTTCTCCTACACCCATAACACTTCCACTACTCCATAACTCCTATAACACTTCAACTCCACCATCACTCCTTTTCCTTTTCAACTTCCATTCACATTATACTCATACACTTTCCATATCCTAACCCACGTTGGTTTTTCCATCCCCTATATGAACTCTTACCATACTAGTAGTCCAATTCATATCAGATATAAACACTACACTCTAATCCTAAATCTAATTCATTCATTGTACAAATTCATTAAAATTGGGACATCTCTATAAAGATGGAAATACAAATTTATTCAAGGTAAGCACAAATAACTTCATCTTTAATTTTCTTCTCTTTTATTGATATCAATTGAGTGGCATACCTTGGAGATTGGATACCCAAGGAGTGTATGTTTGATTTCACATATTGGCTAGCAAGATAATACCAAACAACCTATTTTGGGGGAAGAACTCAATCCACTCGCCAACTGTTTGATAAAAGTCCTGAACCAACTTTTTAGCTAAAATATCACCAGAAACACCATGTCTTCCCACAAAAGGCAACGCCCATCCACCTCCACTGCTCAACCTCAATATGATCATACTAAGTTTGTTAGTGAGAGGGCCGCATAACGATTCACGTCATCCATTGACAAGAAGAATTTGGTGCTAGAACGTGGATTGAAGCTGGATGCTAATTTGGATGGTGATATGGCTTTGTAAATTGTAGAGCGTAATTGGTTTCAGTTAGTAGAACAACCACTTCCAGCGGCGATCAATATAGTGAAAGAGTTTTACGCCAACGTAATGGAACATGTCAATCACGTAGTCATGGTTCGGGGAAAACCGGTGGCGTTTCATGCTGAGGCTATCAACGCGTATTTTGGGTTAGAGGCACCACATACCGACTAATATGAAGATGGTTTGCCCAAGTTAGATGAGTTGATTGTCAGATTATGTAAACCAGGAACTCAATGGGTAATTCAAGCCGGAACGGATGAAAAGATAAGTTTTTCCCAATCCGCACTTAGTCGATATGGTAAAGCTTGGTATGCATTTATATGTGCCCATTTAATGCCCATACGCCACCAACACGATGTAACTAAGGCACGAGCTAGGTTACTATATGGGATTGTTCACCACCATTTCCGTGTGAATAACTCCATTGCATTCTACAGTGTCGATGTGGGGGAGTGTATTTAGGAGTCCATTGACCGGTTGCTACGAGGGAGTACTACGGGAGGTTTGCTACATGGGTTCTTAATCACTGATTTGTGCCGTAAAGCTGGAGTGCAGTGGCAAGCTTCCGAGCCTATCCAACAACCGATGGCTATTATTGATCATGCAATAATTTAGAGGTACAAGGCATGGGATGGGGTGAGATCACATCCACGTGGAGAAGGCTATATTATGATCCGAAAACCCTCACCCCCAGTTGGAGCGGAACCAATGCAAGAGCAACCACCTCGGTCTTCAAGGAATCAATTTTTATGGTTGGCCCAACGTCAAGATCTAATGCATCAGTACAATGCCAAGGCATTCAACACGCTTGCTGATGTGTTTTCTCACTGTAATCTTACTGCTCCTCCAGTGGTCATGCCCATTCCTCCTATCCTGCCAGCATATCCTCTTTCGGACGACGACGAGTAGTGACTCGTTTTCAGGGAAGTCCTCATACTTTTATTTGATTTATTTTGACGTAATGAGGACATTACTTGATTTTAGTTTGGGGGATTATGTTTTCTGCCTAGTTAATTAGTGAAACTTTTTAAGAATCATGTTAGTTAATTTGTTTAGTCTTTATAATTGCTCGTATTCATGGCATAAAATATATATATATATATATATATATATATAATTGCATGTAGTTTGCATGAATCCAGTTATTCGATTGTATACATTGATTCTTGGCCAATGATGAGATTGAAATTTATGTAGACAAGTACATTACTAAGTATGAGAACCTTAACGTAATTTCTATTAGGAATTGGATCTTGTTCTGATTTGAAACTAGTATAATACGGGTAGCACGTTAATAACATCTATGTTAACGGATTAGTTCAAATTGATACATAAGGATTTTCTAAAGGATAATGCTAGTGTAAATGAGAAAATGACAAGGATAGGCAGTGAAAGAAAAAATTAGGTAAGAACCTAAGTTTGAGGGTAAATATGGGGTATATAATCTTTATAAAACACCATGGCTAGTTTTGTTTCGGGGCCTTTGTTACTTGAGCAAGTACGCCCGTAGGGGTGTCTTAACACGTAGCGCCCTAAAGTCTTTTATGGTCTGGGAGTCGTTGGTTGAAAGCTCGCTAAGGGGTAACACTGTTAGCCTAATGGAATGATACATTGCACAGTCATGTTATGAAAAAAAATAAAAAATAAAATATATATATATATATATATATATATATATATGTATATATAAATTAGGAAAAGAGGAAAAAGCAAAAGACCCGTGAAAAAATAAAATAAAATAAAAAATATCTAAATATATAAAGCATAAGTACCCTATGTGAACCCCTAATAGTGGTAATTGTTTAGTTTAGTTGGAACTCGTCTGCTTTTGAACTTTTTGAGTTTGTGCTGTATGATTCCTTATAAGAAATTGGTTATGTATTGAATTTGAGTTTGTATCGGTTAGCATGGATGTTGAACACACACACACACACACATTATACTAGTGATAACAGTTTAAGATGCGAGGGTCGATAAGGAATTGTGGATTGGTTTTGATATGATGTTTTGACATGTTTATTTAATTTTTCTGAGGCCATGTGAGTAGACTGTTTACTGTCTTATTACTGGATTCGTAGTATGTAGTTGTTAATTGCATTGCATGTTGCTTGAGGACAAGCAAGATTCAAGTTTAGGGGAATTTGATGAGTAGGTTTTTAACCTATGATTTGTATTCATTTTAGCTTGTTATCTTGTTAGTTTTTGACTTCTTTCATGTTACTTTTGATGAGTTTTGTGCTTATTGTAGGATAATCAATATACGTATCAATTTGCTAGCATTTGAAGGATTTTTCGAGCAACTTTGAACATTCTGGCTTCATAACGCGGGGCGCGCTGGAGCGTGGATGTCTTCTGGTATAGTAGCGCGGACCGCAACTGTCGGAGAAACAATTAAATGGCGGGGAGAGCACCGTGGCTTCAAGACCGATCTCGAAAGCGAAAAATATATTATGTCTTTGGAAGATGGGCATTGTTGGAGATATTAATTCTTTATGTAATATGATCATAATAGGATTGTGGGAAGGTTGTTATTTCATTTTGTGGGAGTCTTTGACTAATGGCTTGTTGGTGTTGAAAATGATTTAGATTTCTAGTTGACTTTCTATGTGATGAATTAGAGTTGGAGTGAGATTGGTAGTATGAAGCTGAAGAGAGGTAATTTATGCGAATTGTTGGAGAAAAAGGAAAAAACATAGAGAGACACACTTCGAGAATGAGATTGGAAGGCAAGAGCTTGGAGGAACGAAGAAGAAGAATAATTTCACGAAGATTTCAGATTTGAAGGGCGAGAAGGGTGGTGTATTACTATTCTCCTTTAAATTCAATTTGTGTAATCGGGATGATGTTTTCTTTTATTTATTATGTGACGCCCCCAAATCCGGGTCTCTTCCAACCCGGCATATGGTGCTCCACGGTGCTACAGTTCACACAAACATTTAATTGAAATGCCTCAAAAGAACGAATATGTCTTATATATATTCCAAAATAATACTACCATTCCCTAGGTTCTTTATAACTGTTACATTTATTATTGTCATAATATCAAATATTATCATTACAAACCTACACTATTACATAGGTAAACTACAAGTTCGCTTTAGCCTTCACTTTATCCTTGTCGAATCCTTCGGTCCATTCGGTCTAAGCTGCATTCATATGGTTTAAGCAAGAGTGGGCATAACGAGCTCAACAAGTACAACAATTTCATTTAAAAAACATGCTTGAAACATAAGAATCGTATATCTTCAATAACTGGATAATAGTTATGAAGTACTATCCATAATTCAAAATAGCATTTCTTTTCCTTCAAAACATTTTATCATGACAATATTCAGTAAAACACCAATTATGGTCCAAGACCATGAGTGTTTCATAATTTCTTTGCAAAAGGACAACCCGTCACGAAGTCCGTAAGTCCGGCATATCTTACGAGCACTTCTAGGTGATCAGCCTATAGTACTCTATGTTGATCAACACTACATCCATTAAACGTGTGTACGTTTAAGTTGTGGCAACCTCACGTGCCCATCGAATACTCGATGAAAATATATTTGTTTATTCATATTCAGGCTTACCTTGAATGCGTACCAAACAATTGGCGTAGGATAGCGTTATCAATTCTATATGGAAAACTTGTAAAGAAATCAATCAACTCTTTCGTAAAACCATTCATGCATTTCATAACTTGAATTTTTTGAAAAATTGACTAACACGAAGGTTAGACAAGCGTTTAGAAAAACTTGCCTTCATCGTCTGCTACAGTATAATTACTTTTCCTTTTAAGTCTTTACGGTCTCTACAACACATAATCACATAACATACCACATTAGGTCATGAATAAACATACTTAGTTCCTAAAAAATCTTACCCTTCTTTTCAATATAATCATGTATTAGATTTATTATTATTGGTTCCGGCTTACTGTCGTTATTTTACATCGTTCTTACCAACTTCGTTTTCTTTAATAACTTACCTGAAATTATTTCATTAGTAAAACTCGATTCGAGTTAATTATCCTTCTTTCACCATTTACTAACGTCCTTACGTTATTAATTGACACTTAATCGGCATTGGTTACGTACACTTATTGTACACCGTTCCTATTTACATTCAATTAACTTTCTTTAATTCTAAGTGATCACACTTGAGGTTTAGTTATGACTTAACAATGTTTTATTAAGTCCCTTAGTTCAGTGTTAAACAATTTCCATTCAAGCTCTACTTGTAACCATTCTTTCTTTATCGTCTAGGTTTTAAGGTCATTGGCGTTACGATTATTATTTCTTGGTGCCGCGTTGCGGCATCACATATTAGTGCCCAGAAACCGGACTCGGCACTGCGGCGCGAATCCCTTTGTTACTTGTCGCGCTGCGGCGCGAGTTTGCAGGGGCTGAGGCTCACTTTGGCTCTGCGGCGTCGGCTAATTGGCTTGGAGTCGCGCCGCGGCGCGAACTCTGTGCCACAGATTATTTTGATAGATTTTTCAAATGGTGAGATTCCCGGACTCGTAACTTTTTCGTTATAAGTCCGAATTTGCTTGTTCAAGAGCCTACGGTTCACAAATCACATATTCTACGTGTTCATGCAATAATTTTATCTATTCAACTTCGTTTGCTAAAAATTCACCTATTAGTCCATTTTTAACGGAAACGATAAACGTTCGTGAACGTTCAATGCTCGTTTCTTCGTTCTAAGTCGGAATCCGGTCATTTTCGAGTCCGCAACTCTATAATGCCAAATAAGACTTGTCTCCATTGAAAACCAACATTTCCAAGCTAAATATCATAATTCGACTTCCATTCCAAGAATTTTACGAATTCGACCATTGTCGTCTAATCGTGTGAATTCCGGCGAAACTTCGTTACTTAGGATTTGTTCATCGTTCTAAATGAATTCAATTCATTATATAGTCATCTCCACCTACATATTACAACATCTTATTTTCATGTGAAGTCATTACATGTTCTTCATGAACTTATTTACTTATTAAAGTATAACATACTTGTTTTCATTGCTTATGACTTATTAACGAGTTAAGTTCTTTAATCACTATTCTTACATCTCATTAATCATACTAACTTCTTGACATACATACTTAATTAACTTACATACATGATAAGTTATTACTTATTCTTTATGAGTTTGTAACTTATAAAAATACAAACTACTTATGTTTCCATTTCTCATGACTTAAGATAGTTTATGACTTCTAACCATTATTCTTACTTCTTGTTAACATACTAACTTCATTTGTGTAATCATGTTATGTGACAACCCGAGAATATTAAATATTTTTAAAATTTTAATTAATTGATTTAAGGTTCAGAATTAGAACCTAGACAGAAAATAAGTGTATGCGTTTGATATTTTTGAGATGGAATTTTGAGGATTTCAAAATTCTGTGAAGGATTTAGATGAATTATTCAGGATTAAATGTATACGTGAATATGTTCTGTGTATATGGTCGTTTATATATTCAGAATGTGGTTAAGGGTCAAGGGTTGACCAGATAAACGATATCTATAACAAACCCTAAGTATATATTAAGAACGTCAACGTTCGGTTAGAAAACCCTAGCGATTAACAAGAAACCCTAAAATCGGTTCTGGAAACCCTAATTTCAGTTCCAGGAATTAAAAACCCTAATTCAAAAATTTAAAACCCTAATCTAGGAACTTAACGGAGAATTATATTGCTTAAGTGTAAATAATTATAATATTAATTAGGGTAAAGCTTAATTAATTAGCAAACCCTAATTTCAAATTTAGAAAATCCTAATTTCGGGATTTGAAATCCTAATTTTATAATTAGGAAAAACCTAAGTGTTAATTTAATAATGGTAATGTTAATTAGGAAATATTAATCCTAATTTTCAAGTTATGAGTAATTAGAAAACCCTAATTACGAAATCTAATTTATAAATTAGAAATATCATTGTTATAATTAAAACCCTAATTTTGGGTTAAAAACACTAATGACCAATTATGACCCTAATTGCTAAATTAGCGATTTTAATTAAGACATGTTAATCCTAATTAGCAAGATTTAGTCGGTGATTAAGAAATTTTAATATAATTAGTAAATCCTAATTATAAGTTAGAAATATTAATTTTCTATTTTTAAAACCTAAATTGGAAATTTTAGAAAATTAAATTTGTAAACCCTAAACCCTAAATTTTCTAAACCCTAAACCTTAACCCAAACCCTAAACCCTAAGGGTTTGGGCATTTACTAGAATGCCATTAAAATTAAATGCGAAAAGACCAAAATGCCCTTTGTGCATTGTTTGTTATGTTGCTTGCAGATCTAATCCAAAGGTGGTTGTTCACTAACCCTAAACCCTAGCAATTGACTAATATCTCAGCAACCTATCATTTCCTCAGCCATATACATTGAATCATATCACATTTATAAGATTAAAAGAGAGAGAAATGGCTACTTACATTTTATTTCTCTCCAATACCTTCTCTCTCTTCCCACTTCGAAATCTAGTGTGAGAGGGAGTGAAAAGCTAAGCCATGATCAGTTTATAACTTACCAAGATCACATCACAAAGTCAGAAATCAAAGATCAAGCTTGAAAGGTATAAAATCCTAATTCTAGAAATTTCATAATCTGGTGTTAGATGTTAGGATTTGTTGTTTAGATATGTGTTAGAGGGTGTCATTTGATGATCTGGGTTGTCAAAACCTAGATCTATATCATTTTGATGCTCGAAATCAAAGGTTTTAGAACTGATCTATGAACCCTAAAACATGGGCTGACAGCCGAATGTCAAGGCTCATAGATCTTTTCCTGTTAAGTGTTTTTGTGTTTTAAGAGTTTGAACTTGTTGTGTGTAGTATGGACTTTGATCTAGAACTTGAATCAAGTCCAGATCAAGTGTAAATCAAAAATTATTAAGGGTCAAACATCGTTGACCGACATTGACTAGAAGTTCTGGGTAATCCAGATTTGCCAAGAATGGGTCTGACAATATTTTATGGCTTCACATCTTAGTGATTTTTGGTTAGTTTGGCTATCATGTTGTTTTGATCTTGTATACTGACATGTAGGCTACCTATTCATACCTCTAGAACTCCAAAATCATACACTGGATCAAAGTTATGGAAGGTCAAAGTAGCTTTAACCATCTGTTTTGGGTAACTTTCTGGAAAACCCAGAAAAATAAAGAGCAAGTTTTCTGACATGGTTTGATCATGCCAGATCTTACTCATGTGATGATGTTATTATGTTATGATGATAGATAATTGTGATATGACATGTGCTCTACATGATCGAACCCTTATATTACACAAAGCAGGCTTTAACAACAAAGATTCAAAGGCCCTAAAGTAACACCTCGACTGTTCTTCAATTTCTGGGAAACCCAAAATTGAAGAAAAGTGTCTGACAGGTTTTGTGCAGCTTGAATCTCACTGATGTTATGTGTTATGGCCATGAAATTAGTTGTAGGTTGTAATATTACATTAGTATTACTATCTAAAATCATTAGCTAGCCAAGAACATGTATGGATTGGAAACAAGAACTGGTCAAAGTAGGCACCCTGTCAACTGGCGATGAGTTTCTGGGCAGCTCAAGAACATTTAAAGAACACCTATAGTGACGGGTCTATCGCTATAGGGCCCTTTAGCGACGGTTTTATTAATTTTTAATTTGAGTTTGTATCGGTTAGCATGGATGTTGAACACACACACAAACACACACACACACTATACTAGTGATAACAGTTTAAGATGCGAGGGTCGATAAGGAATTGTGGATTGGTTTTGATATGAAGTTTTGACATGTTTATTTAATTTTTCTGAGGCCGTATGAGTAGAATGTTTACTGTTTTATTACTGGATTCGTAGTATGTAGTTGTTAATTGCATTGCATATTGCTTGAGGACAAGCAATGTTCAAGTTCGGGGGAATTTGATGAGTAGATTTTTAACCTATGATTTGTATTCATTTTAGCTTGTTATCTTGTTAGTTTTTGACTTCTTTCAAGTTACTTTTGATGGGTTTTGTGCTTATTGTAGGATAATCAATATGCGTATCAATTTTCTAGCATTGGAAGGATTTTTCGAGCAACTTTGAACATTCTGGCTTCATAGCGCGGGGAACGCTATGGTGCTTAGTAAAGCAAATGAGGGTGCTTACTGGAGCATGGATGTCTTCTGGTATAAGTATATGGAATTGCTACTTGTCGTCGAGAGCATTATTAAGTGCGCAGGCGACCGTTATCGACTACTGAACCGAAAGCGAAAATATATTATGTGCTGGAAGATGGGCATTGTTGGAGATATTAATTCTTTATGTAATATGATCATAATAGGATTGTGGGATGGTTGTTATTTCATTTTGTGGGAGTCTTTGACTAATGGCTTGTTGGTGTTGAAAATGATTTAGATTTCTAGTTGACTTTCTATGTAATGAGTTAGAGTTGGAGTGGGATTGGTAGTATGAAGCTGAGGAGAGGCAATTTATGCGAATTGTTGGAGAAAAAGGAAAAGACATAGAGAGACACACTTCGAGAACGAGATTGGAAGGCAAGAGCTTGGAGGAACGAAGAAGAAGAATAATTTCATGAAGATTTCAGATTTGAAGGGCGAGAAGGGTGGTGTATTACTATTCTCCTTTAAATTCAATTTGTGTAATCGGGATGATGTTTTCTTTTATTTATTATGTGACGCCCCCAAATCCGGGTCTCTTCCAACCCGGCATATGGTGCTCCACGTTGCTACAGTTCACACAAACATTCAATTGAAATGCCTCAAAAGAACGAATGTCTTATATATATTCCAAAATAATACTACCATTCCCCAGGTTCTTTATAACCGTTACATTTATTCTTGTCATAATATCAAATATTATCATTACAAACCTACACTATTACATAGGTAAACTACAAGTTTGCTTTAGCCTTCACTTTATCCTTGTCGAATCCTTTTGTCCATTCGGTCTAAGCTGCATTCATATGGTTTAAGCAAGAGTGAGCATAACAAGCTCAACAAGTACAACAATTTCATTTAAAAAACATGCTTGAAACATAAGAATCGTATATCTTCAATAACTGGATAATAGTTATGAAGTACTATCCATAATTCAAAATAGCATTTCTTTTCCTACAAAACGTTTTATCATGACAATATTCAGTAAAACACCAATTATGGTCCAAGACCATGAGTGTTTCATAATTTCTTTGCAAAAGGACAACCCGTCACGAAGTCCGTAAGTCCGACATATCTTACGAGCACTTCTAGGTGATCAACCTATAGTACTCTATGTTGATCAACACTACATCCATTAAATGTGTGTACATTTAAGTTGTGGCAACCTCACGTGCCCATCGAATACTCGATGAAAATATATTTGTTTATTCATATTCAGGCTTACCTTGAATCCGTACCAAACATTTGGCGTAGGATAGCGTTATCAATTCTATATGGAAAACTTGTAAAGAAATCAATCAACTCTTTCCTAAAACCATTCATGCATTTCATAACTTGAATCATTTGAAAACTTGACTAACACGAAGGTTAGACAAGCGTTTAGAAAAACTTGCCTTCATCGTCTGCTACAATATAATTACTTTTCCTTTTGAGTCTTTACGGTCTCTACAACACATAATCACATAACATACCACATTAGGTCATGAATGAACATACTTAGTTCCTAAACAATCTTACCCTTCTTTTCAATCTAATCATGTATTAGATTTATTATTATTGGTTCCGGCATACCGTCGTTCTTTTACATCGTTCTTACCAACTTCGTTTTCTTCAATAACTTAACTGAAATTATTTCATTAGTACAACTCGGTACGAGTTAATTATCCTTCCTTCACCGTTTACTAACGTCCTTATGTTATTAATTGACACTTAATCGGCATTGGTTACGTACACTTATTGTACACCGTTCCTGTTTACATTCAATTAACTTTCTTTAATTATAAGTTATCACACTTGAGGTTTAGTTATGACTTAACAATGTTTTATTAAGTGCCTTAGTTCATTGTTAAACAATTTCCATTCAAGCTCTACTTGTAACCATTCTTTACTGTCTAGGTTTTAAAGCTGGCGTTGCGGCGCCGACTATTAGTCTTGGTGCCGCGCTTCGGCGTCACACATTAGTGCCCAGAAACCGGACTTGGCGTTCATGTAGAGTCCCTTTGTTACTTGTCGCTTCTGACGACGAGTTTGCAGGGTGAGGCTCACTTTAGTGTTACTGGCCGGCGCTTAATTAAGTCGAGTCGTGCCGCAGCATTAATCTCTATGCCACAGATTATTTTGACAGATTTTTCAACTTGTGAGATTCGCAGACTCGTAACTTTTTCGTTATAAGTCCGAATTGGCTTGTTCAAGAGCCTACGGTTCACAAATCACATACTCTACGTGTTCATGCAAGAATTTGATCTATTCAACTTCGTTTGCTGAAAATTCACCTATCAGTCCATTTTTAATGAAAACGATAAACGTTCGTGAATGTTCAATGCTCGTTTCTTCGTTCTAAGTCGGAATCCGGTCATTTTCGAGTCGGCAACTCTATAATTCCAAATAAGACTTGTCTCCATTGAAAACCAACATTTCCAAGCTAAATATCAAAATTCGACTTCCATTCCAAGAATTTCACGAATTCGACCATTGTCGTCTAATCGTGTGAATTCCGGCGAAACTTCGTTACTTAGGATTTGTTCATCGTTCTAATTGAATTCAATTCATTATATAGACATCTCCACCTATATATTACAACATCTTATTTTCATGTGAAGTCATTACATGTTTTTCATGAACTTATTTACTTATTAAAGTATAACATACTTGTTTTCATTGCTTATGACTTATTAACGAGTTAAGTTCTTTAATCACTATTCTTACATCTCATTAATCATACTAACTTCTTGACATACATACTTAATTAACTTACATACATGATAAGTTATTACTTATTCTTTGTGAGTTTGTAACTTATAAAAATACAAACTACTTATGTTTCTATTTCTCATGACTTAAGATAGTTTATGACTTCTAACCATTATTCTTACTTCTTGTTAACATACTAACTTCATTTGTGTAATCATGTTATGTGACAACCCGAGAATTTTGAATATTTTTAAAATTTTAATTAATTGATTTAAGGTTCAGAATTAGAACCTAGATAGAAAATAAGTGTATGCGTTTGATATTTTTGATATGGAATTTTGAGATTTCAAAATTCTGTGAAGGATTTAGGTGAATTATTCAGGATTAAGTGTATACGTGAATATGTTCTGTGTATATGGTCGTTTATATATTCAGAATGTGGTTAAGGGTCAAGAGTTGATCAGATAAACGATATCTATAACAAACCATAAGTATATATTAAGAACGTCAACGTTCGATTAGAAAACCCTAGCGATTAACAAGAAACCCTAAAACCGGTTCTAGAAACCCTAATTTCAGTTTCGAGAATTCGAAACCCTAATTCGGAAATTTAAAACCCTAATATGGGAACTTAAGTGTAAATAATTATAATATTATAATATTAATTATAATATTGCTTAAGTGTAAATAATTATAATATTAATTAGGGTAAAGCTTAATTAATTAGCAAACCCTAATTTCAAATTTAAAAAACCCTAATTTCGGGATTTGAAACCCTAATTTTATAATTAGGAAAAACCTAAGTATTAATTTAATAATGGTAATGTTAATTAGGAAATATTAATCCTAATTTTCAAATTTTGAGTAATTAGAAAACCCTAATTACGAAATCTAATTTATAAATTAGAAATATCATTGTTATAATTAAAACCCTAATTCTGGGTTAAAAACCCTAATGACCAATTACGACCGTAATTGCCAAATTAGCGATTTTAATTAAGACATGTTAATCCTAATTTGCAAGATTTAGTTGGTGATTAAGAAATTTTAATATTATTAGTAAATCCTAATTATAAGTTACAAATATTAATTTTCTATTTTTAAAACCTAAATTGGAAATTTTAAAAAATAAAATTTGTAAACCCTAAGGGTTTCAAATCCTAAACCCTAAATTTTCCAAACCCTAAACCCTCACCCAAACCCTAAACCCTAAGGGTTTGGGCATTTACTAGAATGCCATTAAAATTAAATGCGAAAAGACCAAAATGCCCTTTGTGCATTATTTGTTATGTTCCTTGTAGATCTAAACCTAAGGCGGTTGTTCACTAACCCTAAACCCTAGAAATTGACTAATATCTCAGCTTCCTATCATTTCCTCAGCCATATACATTGAATCATATCACATTTATAAGATTAAAAGAGAGAGAAATGGCCACTTACATTTTATTTCTCTCCAAGACCTTCTCTCTCTTCCCACTTCGAAATCTTGTGTGAGAGGGAGTGAAAAGCTAAGCCACGATCAGTTTATAACTTACCAAGATCACATCATAAAGTCAGAAATCAAAGATCAAGCTTGAAAGGTATAAAGCCGAATGTCAGGGCTCATAGATCTTTTCCTGTTAAGTGTTTTTGTGTTTTAAGAGTTTGAACTTGTTGTGTGTAGTATGGACTTTGATCTAGAACTTGAATCAAGTCCAGATCAAGTGTAAATCAAAAGTTATTAAGGGTCAAACTGTTAGGTTTGTAATATTCTTGAACGCAATCAAATTGCAAAAATTAAGCGGAAGCGTGTAAAAATCAGAGTTTAAAATTATTTACAAACCATATACCCGGATCACCCTTTATGCACAATTATTAATTAAACGAAAAGATAAAGAATAAAATCATACCCTTGAAGATCGAGCTTCCTCAGGTACAAGTTCACCTCCAAATCCTTTCGCGTTCAACTTGAATCCACCGGGTTTGTTCCTTCCTTTGATCAACATTAGTCACCCATATGTTTGGCCTCTAGAGGTGATCCACCAAGGAATAATAATGATTCAAGAAATAGGGTGGTTGGCTAAACCCTAGTTTTTCTATCTCTATAGAAAAGGTGTACTCTCCCAACAATTGGAATTATGTCGTATGTTGTTAAAATCAACAACCCCTACCACCCATAATAAGACTCCTCTTATTTATTGATGTGGGCAACCCTCCTTAACAATTAAGAAATTGGGTTTTATTTAATTAATTAAATTCTTTTAATTAATTAGGCTCCCTAATCTTATTAGGGATAATTAATTAAACTCTTTTAATTAATTTTCCTTCCTAATCCAATTAGGAATAAATGAGAGTACTTATATTAAATTAATTCCTAAACTCTTTTAGAAATTAAAATAATAATAATTGTAATAATATTAATAAGATTCCTCTTATTAATTTATATTTAATATTTCTAAAATATTAAATAATAAATATTAAGCTATTTAATTTATTCTATCACCATAGATTAAATTAAATATACTTAACATATTATTACGATTATGCCATTAACTTCTTAAATAATTATTCTTCTTTTTTATGGTGTGACCCTTTAGGTTCTCCATATTAAACCTAGGTTGTGAATAAATCAATTAGAACAATTCTAATCTTATTTAAATAAATAAATTAAACAATTAATTTATTTAAATAAATAATATTTATTCTACATAGGGATAAGCCTCCTAGCGATCAACGACTTTCCGGATAATATAGATTTCAACATTAATTATTAAAGAACCTTTGAGTAAATAGTTACCAAATACAATTCAATCCTTCCACCATACAATGTCCCAATTAAATATAAGACATGGAATTCTTTGTCAAGTCTTATTTTATTTAATTATATGTATTTCGACTCTTAAATGCACAACTCAAATAATGCAAATTAGAAACTCCTTTCTAATTTCATTACGCGCTAACCCGAGGACTCTTGGGTTGTCATTTATCGAATCACATAGGACATTTCTCTTCTTTTATTAGAAGTGGTAGATTCTTTATATGATCATACATTATCTCCATATACAACTTATTATACCCAAGCATACCCTTTGATATACCCTAAGGGTCTTAAGGAATAAGTCAAAGTATAACTCATCATACACAAGATACTATGATGATCTCAAGTCCAAGGATTACTTGTCTTACTATCACTACAGAATTCCTATTGATAGGCAAATAAAACTCCATTAGGTATTCCTTAGCGAGCCACGTTTCAAAGAACTTATTCTCTAATAAGCACCTACATACTTGCTTTAGTGTCTCCACACAAATGATCATGAGATCAATCATCCTCATCTAATGAGCAAGCAACGTATGTACCAATCTATCCGGATTCACTAATCCCCAATTTAGTAATCCAATGATTGGGAACTATTTTAGTTTTAAGCTTTCTAAGAATTTAGATCTCATTAGAATGATCATCATCATTATTCTAAAAGCATTGCTTAAAACTATGGGTTTATCACATATTATAAAACAGCATCATGTAGATAATTAAAAGCCTTTAATAAATTAATACTTTTATTAATTAAATGAATAAGATTGTTACAAAGTATATGCTTTATCATCAAACATGATTGGCTTGTGTGCATACAACTTTCAATCTCCCACTTGCACTAAAGCCAATCGTCATGGTAACTCATACTCTTCTTCTCTAAGTGACGATTATCCTCATTTGGATAAGCTTTTAGTTAATGGATATGTAATGTTGTTCATGAGAGTCCACTATCTCTATAGTGATTTTCCATCTTTCAATGATTCTAATAATCAAATGAAAGTGCCACAACACATGTTTAGATCCAAGATGAGACTTAGGAACTATTCCTAGTTCTATAATAAACTTTTAATCCAAACAATCAACTTGTAGCTTCATTTATAGCTATTTACTTTGTCTTTATCATTAAACCAAAGAACTCTTTCTTTGTTTGGAACCTTTCCATTCAATCGCACCAATTTGCTCAAGGTAACCCTTTACCTTAAAGTGAATTTTTCGTAAATCTTTGGTCCGTCTGAAAACTTGAGTCTCATTAAGCCCTCTAGTTTTAATTAAGACCCACCATGAATATGATCACATCCTTAGTGTCGGTTAAGCACTTTAAGATGTTTTTCACTGACTCATAGTGAACTTCTCCATAATATGACTGATCAACATCAGGTCTCGTACATTTCATTGTATGCATGATTGTTACTCATGCGACCTCTCTTTTCAGGAGTCTGTGGGGACTATTAAGAGAGATACACTCCATAGCTCATCGACATGAGACATCTCTTGGAGTTTGCCATGCTAAACGACTTTAGCATCAAATGAATATACGTTCCTTGGGTTAAGTCGAGCATCCTGTTGAATCTATCTATATAGATTTTATATCCCCAATTAAGATACTCTTCCAAATCATTCATGGAGGAATGTTTAGACAACTTTATCTTTACTGATTGTAGCATTGGTATGTCATTCCTTATCCGTAGTATATCAATATATAATACTAGAAATGTCACGGCCTCCCCTCCGACCCTTTTGTACACACTAGAACTCTTACCTCATCGTATGTAACTCTGGATCATCATCTTCTATGATCGTACCTCATCATCATCATTCATGATGAATCCATACCTCCTAGGTATCTTCTTGGTGACTATTCCGGTTTATGATTCTGGTTGTGGTACAATAGGTCTATCTACGAGTTCCTCTTATTTGACTTATAGTGTTTTGTGGTTCTTGAACTCTTCAAGATCTATTATCCTCCCACTAGCCCCTTGATAATAAACACATTTATCTTAGAAGCGTGTTTAGCAACAAACACCTTTTGCTAAGTAGGATTATAGAACATATACCCTAAACTTACTTTAGGATGTCCCACAAATATGTACTTGTCAAATCTTGTCCGTCTTGGGGCCGGATTTTGAGGTTACCATTTCGTAGATATGCAGCCATTTCTAGGACATGACCCTAGAGGGATACTGGAATGTCGGTAAAATCATTATGGACCGTACCATGTCCAACAAGGTACGATTTTTCCTTTAGATACATCAATCAATTATTACGTGATCGGGGATGTGTCCATTATGAGAAAACCATTTGAGATGATCTAGAAACTTATCGCACAAGTATTTATTCCTTGATCTAATCAAAGAATCTTAATACTTTGCCAATTTGTTTCACTTCTGAATTCTTTGAACCTTTTAAATAATTCACACTTGTATTTCAGCAAATACACACATTCAACTCTTTGAATGATCATCTCCCTTTCTTATACTAATTTGTTCAATATGCAAATTTTTTTTCATGTAAGTCAAGTATACTAAATTTATTAAGTAATATTCCAGTTCTATACAAAATATTATTATTATAAATAGAACAACAATTGTTCTTAATTATAATACCAAAAATTTTATTGTCTAACAATAAAATAGAAATAATGTTTCTAACAAGAACTGGAATACAATAACAACTTATTGACTTAATAGATTTGCCCGTAAGCATTGCTAAACTATAAGTTTCTATGGCTAATGTAGCAACCTTTGCTTCATTTCCCACACATAGGATTACTTATATTTGTTTATCTTTCTACTTCTATTTGGTCCCTTTATAAATCTATATTTATGATAACCAAAGTCGGTATCCAATACCCAAGTAGAACCTTGACTTAAAGAAAAATTTATTTTAAATTATGAATAAAATTGTATTTATAACCGAAACTTCACTAAGCTTCTTTGGTTAGCCTCTGCAAGATACTTTTCGTAGTTTCTTTCCAGTGTCCAGGCTTATTGCAGTGGAAGCAAGCTCCTTTGCTATCCGTATCAGTTTTGTTCTTATTATCCTTTGTTTATGCCTTTCTATTTACCTTCTTTGAATCGCTTCTTCTTTTGTAAGATCCTTTGGCCCCTACCAAGAAGACTTAATCTTTCTTGGTTAGAAAGTGACTCTCAATATTTTTCAACATGTTAAGCAAATCAGCGAGGCTGATATCTAGCTTGTTCATATGAAAAATTCACAACAATTGTGAAAGGAGTCCGGGAGTGAGTGCAAGATCAAATCTTGGCTCAACTCTCCATCCATGACAAAACCAGTTGTCCTAATTGATCAATCAAATTGATTATGTTAAGAACTTTTTTCTGCATCTTATAGTGCCATTGGCCATTCTAGATCGGAAGAGCTCCTTGAATATCGATATCTATCGGTCCTACTTTCCTCACCATCAACTACTTGATGTGCACGAATATAGTAGGAGCATCCATAGTTTCATGTCTTGTGTTTGAAGCTCGTTACTCATGGATGCGAGCATGATGCGTTCGAGCCAATCGCATCATCTTGCCACTTTCTAAAAGTAGCAATGTCTTCCTCGAGGCATTATGCGCAACCATTGCGAGGATAGGCATATTAAGGACATAAGATAGCTTTTCACGATTATGAGAACTATTCTCAAATTCCTTAACCAATCCGTTTAATTCGGCCCGGTTAATTTAGCATCTAATATGCTTCGCAGTGATAGTAATTTTAGACATTGTAAAATTCTGTAAATGAATTTGTAATTAACAACATTTTAACATACATTCTTTTATTAATTACCAAAATAAATTAGGTCTTATTTTAAATTGGTATCTCCCACTATTTTCTTCAAACTATATTACCCTCACTTATATAGTTCGGCAAAATCTAATTAAAGATTTGCTAGTGAGAATAAGGATCCCATTTCAAATGTATATAGCCTTGTGGTGACACAACAAACTATATATAAATAAATAGGTAGACAACTTTTGTCAATTACATCAACTATGATCTCCTTTTCTTTTGCCTCTTAGATTATTTTGATCAAGTGGTGGCACATCCGAATCAAAATTATCCAAGTTAAGTCCGACCTAGCACTCCATATATTCAAAAAGAAAAATATCATCCTTGTGGTGACACAACAAAACAATATTGTTCAATTTTCTTTATAAGCATCAAATGTGATAAATTAACATCTTAAATACTTAATACTTGCCTTGTGGTGACACAACAAACTCATATTAAATATTTAATACTCTATTAATTTTATCATGCTAGAAGGCGACGTTCGATATTCCAAATATCTTTGAACGCTTAGGACTTAATATAAAAATTGAGGGTTTGTTATTAATTTGTCTCATCTTGTTTAATGGCATTTACATATATATATAAAATACGTCGTATTATTAATAAACATGCGAAGCATGTTTGCATAATATATAATATATATAGTATAAGCATGCATATATAGAATACTATATTCTACCCGGATTGATTATGGACTTTTATTCTAGTTTGGTTCACTAGAGCCACCAAGTGAACCAAAAGGTCAAACTCTGAGGGTGCAAGAAATAATATTTAAATATAACTATTACATTTAAACCCTGGGCTCCATTACAAACGGGTCTTCAAACGCTCCTTGCTCCTTGATCTCCAATTTTTCAAAATTAATTCTAACTATTCCTATTACAAAACTATTTAAAATAAATAGAAACCTTGATCGTGATCGAGGGAAGTATATAGAGAGAGATAGAATATACATTAAGAAAAATTAGAGAAGGCGAGGTATCTGCAGAATTCCCATTTAATAAAACCCATACATTCATGCATCCAACTAAAATAAAATCCAATCGCATTGGTCAATAGTCCATAATCAATCCCATTTATTATCATACACATCACCATATGCTTAATAAATAACATTCATCTTATGAATAATAAACATTTAATATATATATTGATATCATTTAATGGGCAAATTTAGTTAGTATAAAATCTATTTTGAATCAAAATAAACTCCTTTATTTTAATCCAAATTTAAATCAAAATAAAACTATTTTATTTTAATTTATCCAATTTTGAATAAAATAAACTATTTTATTTTAATCAAAATTTTAATCAAAATAAACTCCTTTATTTTAATTAATTATGGAATCCAATTCCTTGTAAAAAAAAAAAATCTTTAATTAAAATAAACTCTTTATTTTAATTAATTATGGAATCCAATTCCATGTAAAAA
Organism: Panax quinquefolius; assembly: GCA_020205615.1. Taxonomy (NCBI): domain Eukaryota; kingdom Viridiplantae; phylum Streptophyta; class Magnoliopsida; order Apiales; family Araliaceae; genus Panax; species Panax quinquefolius. The sequence continues at coordinate 37,706,438 of CM035166.1, forward strand.
AAAAATCTTTTATTAAAGGAAACACGGATATTCTTTCCTATTCACAAATAAACTCCTTTATTTTGAATAATATGAAATCTTATTCCATATTTAAATAAACTCTTTTATTTAAGGAAATTAGGATTCTCTTTCCTATTCACAAATAAACTCTTTTATTTTGAATAATATGAGATCTTATTTCATATCTAAACAAACTCCTTTATTTAAGGAAAGATGGATTTACTTCCTATTCATAAATAAACTCCTTTATTTTAGGAAAATGAAATCCAATTTCAACTCCAATTAGTTATCATGGAATCCAATTTTAAAATTAAAATAAACCTTTTATTTTAATTATAAAATTATTTAAAATTAAAATAAAACTTTATATTTTAATATTAAAATAAACCTTTTATTTTAAAATTAAAATAAACTTTTATTTTAATTATATAATAATTAAGAATATATATATGTATATATATATATTCGTAATATATATATATATATATATATATATATATATATATATATATATATATATATCCGCTCTTTTTTTAAAAACCGCGTACATGCTATCCTCATTAACTTTTTAGTTTGTTTTCCTCAATTAGTTTCTGCGAGTTTCATGTGATTCATGCCAAGAAGCATTAATCCTTTAAAACATTTTACATGGAATCATATTACATGTAATCACATTTGATTGCAAAAAAAAAAAATTAGTTTTTTTTTTTTTTTTTTTAAATTTTATACAATTAAATTATGCCCAAATAAATTGTTCTAAACGCATATCAATATACATATCAAATTAAAACAATTAATAATTCGATATAAAGGTTTGGCTCACGATGCCACTTATTAGGTTTGTAATATTCTTGAACGCAATCAAATTGCAAAAATTAAGCGGGCGTGTAAAATCGAGTTTAAAATTATTTACAAACCATATACCCTTGATCACCCTTTATGCACAATTATTAATTAAACGAAAAAGATAAAGAATAAAATCATACCCTTGAAGATCGAGCTTCCTCAGGTACAAGTTCACCTCCAAATCCTTTCGCGTTCAACTTGAATCCATCGGGTTTGTTCCTTCCTTTGATCAACGTTAGCCACCCATATGTTTGGCCTCTAGAGGTGATCCACCAAGGAATAATAATGATTCAAGAAAAAGGGTAGTTGGCTAAACCCTAGTTTTTCTATCTCTATAGAAAAGGTGTACTCTCCCAACAATTGGAATTATGTCGTATGTTGTTAAAGTCAACAACCCCTACCACCCATAATAAGACTCCTCTTATTTGTTGATGTGGGCAACCCTCCTTAACAATTAAGAAATAGGGTTTTATTTAATTAATTAAATTCTTTTAATTAATTAGGCTCCCTAATCTTATTAGGGATAATTAATTAAACTCTTTTAATTAATTTTCCTTCCTAATCCAATTAGGAATAAATGAGAGTACTTATATTAAATTAATTCATAAACTCTTTTAGAAATTAAAATAATAATAATTGTAATAATATTAATAAGATTCCTCTTATTAATTTATATTTAATATTTCTAAAATATTAAATAATAAATATTAAGCTATTTAATTTATTCTATCACCATAGATTAAATTAAATATACTTAACATATTATTACGATTATGCCATTAACTTCTTAAATAATTATTCTTCCTTTTATGGTGTGACCCTTTAGTTTCTCCATATTAAACCTAAGTTGTGAATAAATCAATTAGAACAATTCTAATCTTATTTAAATAAATAAATTAAACAATTAATTTATTTAAATAAATAATATTTATTCTACAATAGGGATAAGCCTCCTAACGATCAACGACTTTCCGGATAATATAGATTTCAACATTAATCATTAAAGAACCTTTGAGTAAATAGTTACTGTCAATTCAATCCTTCCACCATACAATGTCCCAATTAAATATAAGACATGGAATTACACAAGTCTTATTTTATTTAATTATATGTATTTCGACTCTTAAATGCACAACTCAAATAATGCAAATTAGAAACTCCTTTCTAATTTCATTACGCCTTAACCAAGGACTCTTTGGGTTGTCATTTATCGAATCACATAGGACATTTCTCTTCTTTATTAGAAGTGGTAGATTCTTTATTGATCATACATTATCTCCATGTACAACTTATTATACCCAAGCATACCCTTTGATATACCCTAAGGGTCTTAAGGAATAAGTCAAAGTATAACTCATCATACACAAGATACTATGATGATCTCAAGTCCAAGGATTACTTGTACTACTATCACTACAGAATTCCTATTGATAGGCAAATAAAACTCCATTAGGTATTCCTTAGCGAGCCACGCTCAAATTGAACTTATTCTCTAATAAGCACCTACATACTTGCTTTAGTGTCTCCACACAAATGATCATGAGATCAATCATCCTCATCTAATGAAAGCAGTTAACGTATGTACCAATCTATCCTGGATTCACTAATCCCCAATTTAGTAATCCAATGATTGGGAACTATTTTAGTTTTAAGCTTTCTAAGAATTTAGATCTCATTAGAATGATCATCATCATTATTCTAAAAGCATTGCTTAAAACTATGGGTTTATCACATATTATAAAACAAAAGATCACGTAGATAATTAAAAGCCTTTAATAAATTAATACTTTTATTAATTAAATGAATAAGATTGTTACAAAGTATATGCTTTATCATCAAACATGATTGGCTTGTGTGCATACAACTTTCACAAACATCGTTGACCGACATTGATTAGAAGTTCTGGGTAACCCAGATTTGCCAAGAATGGGTCTGACAATATTTTATGGCTTCAGATCTTAGTGATTTTTGGTTAGTTTGGCTATCATGTTGTTTTGATCTTGTATACTGACATGTAGGCTACCTATTCATGCCTCTAGAACTCCCAGAACATACACTGGATCAAAGTTATGGAAGGTCAAAGTAGCTTTGACCATCTGTTTTGGGTAACTTTCTAGAAAATCCAGAAAAATAAAGAGCAAGATTTCTGACATGGTTTGACCATGCCAGATCTTGCTCATGCGATGATGTTATTATGTTATGATAGATAATTGTTCTATGACATGTTCTCTACATGATCGAACCCTTATATTACACAAAGCAGGCTTTAACAGCAAAGATTCAAAGGCCCTAAAGTAACACCTCGACTGTTCTTCAATTTCTGGGAAACCCAGAATTGAAGAACAGTGTTTGACATGGTTTTGTGCAGCTTGAATCTCACTGATGTTATGTGTTATGGCATGAAATTAGTTATAGGTTGTAATATTACATTTGTACTACTATCTAAAATCATTAGCTAGCCAAGAACATGTATGGATTGGAAATAAGAACCAGTCAAAGTAGTTACCCTGTTAACTGGCGATGAGTTTCTGGGCAGCTCAAGAACAACTCAAGAACACCTATAGCGACGAGTTTGTCGCTATAGGGCCCTTTAGCGACGGTTTTATTAATTTTGAATGTCTAATTTTTAGAAATTAATTAATAAATCGAAATAAATAGTTTTAATTATTAAAAATATTATATAAATTTCGAAAAATTATTTTAAAATCTGAAAAATAGTTTTTAATTATTTAGAGTATATTTCATAAATATTTAATATTTTTGGAATATAAATGGTATTTAATTTATTTAATTATAATATTAAATAAATGATTTAAAAATAATTTTAATTCATGAAAAATCATGAAAAATAATATTATGGTATAAGAAAATAATTTAAGTGACTTTTAATATTTTAGGATGAATTTCATTAATTAATTAATTAATATTAATGATAACTAATTTATTTAATAACTATATTAAATAAATTATGGAAAAATAAATTAATGCTTTATAAATCATATAAAAAATAATTTAAGTGTTAGAAAAATATTTTAAGTTATAAAATATAACTTTTGATATTTTGTCATAAAAATATTAATATTTTAATATTAATAGCAATTATCGGATAATGAGTTTAAGTGTTTAAAATCATATAAATATGATTTTAAAGTATTAAAATACTTTGTGATATTATAAATATATTATAATATTATGACATATGTATTTCATTAATGTTTGATATTAAATAAATATTAATGATAAAGGAATATTGTAGTATTTAATTCATTTAAATACAATTATAATGATTGAAAATACACGATAAATAGTAATAATTACTTAAAAATTATTACGAGCTTACGAAAAATATTTTGACTGTTATTAAAATTATTTAAGTTAATTGTTAAGTGTTTAGACAGAGTTTAATTGAACTTAAACTCAAAATTTTATCCGACTAGACCGTCGGGACGTTAGAATTTTTGTCGGATTCAAGTCAGACTGAAATAGTTTGACCTGATACAGAGTCTTATGTGTGTTATAGACTGATAGGGTTATGTGCTATGTGTTTAGGTTATTCTATGTATATCTATATATAATGGTATTATATTGTGATGATATAATTCTAATATTGGAGATCTATATTACTAATATTAGGTCTTCGGATAAGGCGTTATAAATTACATAGTGATAATCAACGGTTCATGCAGGTTTGTTTTTACTTAACTCTACTAAGAGTTGTTCATTCGGATAAGCTTATGGTTAATCATTGCTGGTTGCCATGAATTGTACTCTGTACATATTGCATGTATAAGTCAGGTATGAATGGCAGATCACCTTCATTACCAGTTGGTTCAGATATATTTATTCATGTATAATACTTTTTCAGTCATAAATTTGTTCATGCTAGTTCACAATTATATTGTTGAATTATAGCCAGCTTATTATTCAGATTCTTTCAATCGTGATATATCGTTATATTATTAAACTTAAACTTGTTGGGCAATCCTTATGCTCACCCTTGCTATATCATGATAAAACATTGCGAGATAAAGACAACGCGTCGAGATCTGAGAAAGGTCCAAAATGGCCGACTTTTAGTATATCGTAAATGCGATAGATTTGTTACAGTTGTATAATAATAATGTTATGTGTTAGATAGTTTATGAATTATGTATAGGTTAAGGTTACTCGACATTGGGGAAAAGTATGTAATTTTAATGTATAAACAATTTATGTTTATATCTTTCGTAAATAGTAATAGTTGTATAGAATGATCGAACCGGATCCGCGGTGATTCGGGACCTCGGATTTGGGGCCCTCACATGTTACAAATTCATATACGTCCATTATAAGTTCATAACTTATTTATGATTGAATTACTTATTCATTACCTATATCGCTTAATTCCATTGACTATCCTATTCCTTTACTTCTTAAAATACATGAACCACCATTCATCCTTTCTCTAACAATGGAAGAAAAGAGAAACATGGTTTAAGTTTACTTACCCTTTGATGATCACTTGATAAGCCTTAATCTTCTTCTTGCTTTTTCTCTCAAACCAATAAGCTATAAGTTGTTGGTGGAAAATCTAACAAGGGAAGTCTAACTTTATATGTGCTTATTCTCTCAAGCAAATAAGCTCTGAACTTATAAGTTGGATGAAATGAAACAACCAAAAAAATGAATCCAAGCTTGCTATTTATAGGACTACTAAGGTTAGGGTAGTTTAGTCTTTTAGGCCATTCCACCTCCTTAATCCACCTCCTTACTATTCATCACTTGCTCTCCACAACACTTGGTCGCCACACTTTTTTGCTTAGCCATTAAGTTAACTTGCCTAGCACCTAACTTATCTTTTACTTAACCCTTAAGGCTACTTGCTCATCACTCTTGTTTCTTGGTCACCAAGATCACCCATGTGATCATGGGTTGCTCCATGAATCCTCCTAATCCATTGGACCATAGCTTTGGCTTAGATTTAATTAGATTAGCTTAAGCTTTGGGCTTACAATTAAACAAACATTAGGCTTGTTTATTAATTCACATTGGACTTAACCATTCATACTTTTGGGCCTTATCAATATTCCCATTGGACGATACAATTTCTTACATAATTCAACAAATCCATTACATTTGGCTTAAAGCCTTATAACGTATTCTATACGTATAATTCTCGTATTCTAACTCGTATACTAATTCATGATATACAATATACCGTCATTCATACACACTTGTATAATACCTCGTATCATTCTCGTATTCATTACTTCGTATAATACCTACGTATTATACAATCATTGTTTAATTCATTAATCACATTACATTTTCGCCTCGTAAATCATTTTCCTTAAACGTTAGGTTTTAAGTCCGCAGGCAAAAAACTGCGTTTGCCATAACTGAAATATTATTGGATATTCTATCTTACCTTGATATTCTATCGTTACGTATTTCTCGGAAGTTCGAAAATAATTCCTGAGCCAAAATGCGTGAAAGTATTTTTCTGAAAATTTCTCAGAAAGCTTTTATTTTCGTCTTGGAAATTCAAACACTTTAATTCTATCACGTAGACAAAATCCTATGACAGTATGATATGTTTAGGTCATCGAACAACCTTCAATTAGCTTGCTCCTATAAATAATCCATTAAATTCATTTAATCCACATAATTAAATAAAATTTTAATTATCCTAAAAATTTGATTTTCTCGAGCGTTACATTCTTCCCCCTTATAAGGATTCTATCCCCAGAATCTCGCTAATACTATATGCACCATTGAGGAAATTTTTTTCTTCATTTTAATCTCGAGTTCCCTTAATGCTTATTCAATATTGTGGTTCCTTTCATTTCACCTTTACCGACAATATTATATTATTTCACATGACTCGTCACTTCCTATCAATAATCTGAGTTGGAAGTTAAACCCTTATTAACATATTACGCTATCTTCTCTCTGATTAATTCTTCTTTTAACTCATAATTATCTAAAACTCAAATTCCTCTTTCAAAATAAGATTATACTTGATCTTCTATTTATCCTGCGTCCTCTTCTTCATTTGCTTGCATTCTTCGTTACCTAGTATTACTTACTTAACTCGTTCCGTTTCGTGGATTGAGTCTACATTGTGAATAACATTTCTACCCCTTCATTCCTTAATTTTAACTTCTAACTCTGATCTTGCCATCTCCGTTATTAATTCATTCTGAGTCGTTAACATTGATAGCTTTCCCTACCCTTTCTACTTAACGCGTCGGCTTCTACGTAAACTTTCCCTATATGATATAACATATCACAGTCGTAATCCTTTATCCATTCTAATCGCCTTCTCTACCTCATATTCAATTTCTTTTGTGTTCAGATATATTTCAGACTCTTAGAGTCCGTGTATATCTCACATTTCTCCCCGTATAAATACTATCTTCCGATTTTTAATTCAAAAACTACAACTGCCAATTCTAGATCATAAGTAGGATAGACCTTCTCATAATCCTTTAACTGGCGTGATGAATACACAATGACTTTGCCATGCTACATGAGCACGCAATCTCGTCATCGATGCAAAACATCGAGATACACTGCAAAATTCCCTATATCATCTGATAAAGACAATATAGGTGCTTCACTTAACTTTTCTTTTTATTTCCTGAAAACTATTTTCTCACTCCTCATTCCCAACATACTTATCAATAACTTATTTGTATAACTTTTAAGCTAAACTTCACACTTAGTGAATTCCATATCCAACTTCTCCCTCCGTAGTGTTTCTCACACTATCTTCAAATGTTAAGCGTGATCTTCTGGCGTCTTGAAATAGACTAGAATATCACCAATGATCATTACGACACCCTCATCAAAATATTATTTGAATACTCTGTGACGCTATTGGTACCTTCAACTATAGCACCTCACAAGAGTACCTATCAATTTGCCACCTTCTTCCTTATTTTCTACAGACGATATCCCGCACACAAATCTATCTTAGAAAAATTCTTTGCCCTCTTCAACTGATCAAATAGATTATCTATCCTGGGCCCTGGGTATTTATTCTTAACCGCTAACTTACTCCTATTAAGATAGTCGATACGCAACTGTAACAACTTATCCCCTTCCTTAAAGTCCTACTAACTTGCGTCATGATTAGAAAAAAATAATGTTCCGGTGATTTATTACCGCAATTTACTACCTTGGGTTTTCTAAGAAATCGAAAGATTCATACTTTTATTCTAACAATTTATTATAGCTATATGGTTAATCACCCCATTCATACCTAGAATTTCTTCAAATTCTCTCAACATTATCAGTACTTATCTACCGATATTTGCTTACCTTTATTATCCATGAAACAATTTTCACAAATACAATCAACGAAAGTTATTTCCTCCTCCTCTACCTTAATGTTTTAAAAGTACTTATAACCCCTTTTAGACAGACTCCTAAATGAGTCTTCCCACATGTCTTACACACTTTGATCTTACGCTTAGGATCCCCTTGTCCCACTCTAGTATTCCCGGAGTTAAAATTCTTTCCTTTCGGCATACTGCCACTGGCATTCTCTGCCTTGGTTCCTCCCTCTCCCTTGCTCTCATTCATTCTCTCTTTGTGGTATTGGGTTAACGCCTCACTACCACCCTCTGCTATAATCACCTTCTCCAGAATGGTCCCATAGGAAACCCTCTGGAACACCGCAATCCTACTATAGAGCCAAGGTTTTAGGCCCCGCTCAAACCTACGAGCCTTCATCTTCTAAGTGTCCACTTGGCGTGGAGCAACCCTTGCCAATTCATTGAATTTAGCCGCGTATTGGGGAACCGTCATGTCCCCTAGTTTTAGTTCTAAGAACTTAATCTCCATTCTCCCTTGCATACTTGTAGGGAAATAATTCTTGATGAAAACCTTCTTGAATTGTTCCCTCGTTACCTCATCTGTTCTAGCCCCACCCTGGTGAGCCTCTCACCAAAAGTTGGCTTCCTCCTCTCATAATGTAGTTTGCAAAAGAAATATTTTGCTTTTCATCTATGTTTGTAATAACAAACGTATTCTCTATTTCTTTTACCCATGTCTGGGCTTTTATTGGGTCAGTCGTTCCTTTGAACTCTGGCGGACCTACGCATTTAAATTCTTTAAAGGTAGCCGTTCTGGCTATCCTAGGTTCCGCGGGTAATCTACCCCTGGTTTGGTTAAATGCAGCCGTTAATAAATTAACGAACTCTTGCATAGGGTTGTTTTGACCCTATTGATTATTATTATGTGATTCCTCTTCTTTATTACGTTGTCTTCTCCGTGGTGACATTTTCTAATTAAACAAATAAAATTTCATTATTATCTATTTACTTACTTCATTATTATTCACCACATACCTATTCATACCATAACAAAGCATTTTAAATGAAAACTTCATTATATTCATATTCTTTTTCATAGTTTGAAAGTATTTACAATTTGTTTCCATATCCAAAAACTATTACATTTCTATCCCGCATTTGAACTCCACAAAAGTTGGGATTTACAAAAAGACTACCCCTTTTTTTTTTACAAAAGAGGGTTTTACGTCACTACACACGTATTAATAACTCTAGACTTCTAATAATGCATAATAGCATCCTCGTGTTTCTCATTTGCAACCTTCGCTACAGTATCCCGACTAATTGTATGACGGGTTTGTCCTGACTCAATGGAATAAAAAGCGACTTTCAACTTGAAATCCTTATGAGCACTCTCATGGATGTAAGACATTCGTGCTATCTTCTGGTCCTTCTCCCCCAGTTCCCTACGAAGCTCACCGGCCTCCTTCTTAAAATCCCTAGCCTTATTTATCATGAGCACTTTCTCATCATGCTCTGACTCAAAATCTGCTTCTGCAGACTCCTTCGCTACATAAAGATCACTAATCTCTTCATTCTATTTCTGAACAACTGTACTCAGTTGCACATTTTTGTCAAGCTCTGCTAGGTACAATGATCTCATTGCATCTGGAGGTGATGACTCTAGTGTAGGTACCACCGTAGTAACCGATGTCACCTCTCTTTCTCCCTCCTCATCGCTCACCATACAAAGGTATGATGATATATCCATATCTCCCTCGGAGTAGTCTTCCTTAGAAAAGTACTCCTCTGTCTCTGACTCCTGTAGAATCACTATTGGTACCTCTGCCACTGGCATGGGTACAGGCTCTATTTTGTTCACAGTTTCTTCGCTCACCGCATGTATATCTCTATACATCAAGCTATCGATCGACATCCTATAATAACATATAACACTTTGATTAGTACATAACACACAATATTATAAGCACCAATCATATTTAATTTATTTAGGGTTACTTTCCATCTTTTAAATCTTTCGGTACTGAGTTTCCTCAATACCTTATTAACTCATTCGTCTTAAGTAAAGCTCGAGTTTACTTCCTTCGGACTTCTCTTCCTTAACGAGGTTATTAGCCTAAGGTTCTTCCCCCCTTAAGTTTTATAACCTAATGCTTTGATACCAACCTGTGACGCCCCCAAATCCGGGTCTCTTCCAACCCGACATATGGTGCTCCACGGTGCTACAGTTCACACAAACATTTAATTGAAATGCCTCAAAAGAACGAATATGTCTTATATATATTCCAAAATAATATTACCATTCCCCAGGTTCTTTATAACCGTTACATTTATTCTTGTCATAATATCAAATATTATCATTACAAACCTACACTATTACATAGGTAAACTATAAGTTCGCTTTAGCCTTCACTTTATCCTTGTCGAATCCTTCGATCCATTCGGTCTAAGCTACATTCATATGGTTCAAGCAAGAGTGAGCATAACAAGCTCAACAAGTACAACATTTTCATTTAAAAAGCATGCTTGAAACATAAGAATCGTATATCTTCAATAATTGGATAATAGTTATGAAGTACTATCCATAATTCAAAATAACATTTCTTTTACTTCAAAACGTTTTATCATGACAATATTCAGTAAAACACCAATTATGGTCCAAGACCATGAGTGTTTCATAATTTCTTTGAAAATGGATAACTCGACATGAAGTTCGTAAGTCCGGCATATCTTACGAGCACTTCTAGGTGATCAGCCTATAGTACTCTATGTTGATCAACACAACATCCATTAAACGTGTGTACGTTTAAGTTGTGGCAACCTCACGTGCCCATCGAATACTCGATGAAAATATATTTGTTTATTCATATTCAGGCTTACGTTGAATCCGTACCAAACAATTGGCGTAGGATAGCGTTATCAATTCTATATGGAAAACTTGTAAAGAAATCAATCAAATCTTTCGTAAAACCATTCATGCATTTCATAACTTGAATCATTTGAAAACTTGACTAACACGAAGGTTAGACAAGCGTTTAGAAAAACTTGCCTTCATCGTCTGCTACCGTATAATTACTTTTCCTCTTGAGTCTTTACGGTCTCTACAACACATAATCACATAACATACCACATTAGGTCATGAATGAACATACTTAGTTCTTAAACAATCTTACCCTTCTTTTCAATCTAATCATGTATTAGATTTATTATTATTGGTTCCGGCTTACCGTCGTTCTTTTACATCGTTCTTACCAACTTCGTTCTCTTCAATAACTTAACTAAAATTATTTCATTAGTACAACTCGGTTCGAGTCAATTATCCTTCCTTCGCCGTTTACTAACGTCCTTACGTTATTAATTGACACTTAATCGGCATTGGTTATGTACACTTATTGTACACCATTCCTGTTTACATTCAATTAACTTATTTAATTCTAAGTGATCACACTTGAGGTTTAGTTATGACTTAACAATGTTTTATTAAGTCCCTTAGTTCATTGTTAAACAATTTCCATTCAAGCTCTACTTATAACCATTCTTTACTGTCTAGGTTTTAAGGTCAAACTTTGCGGCTTATTACTATTACTCTTAGTGCTTACTGCTGCGGCGTCACACATTAGTGCTTGAGAACCGGACTTCAGTGTATGCATGAAGTCCCTTTATTACTTGTCGCTACTGGGAGAGATTAGCAGGGTGAGGCTCACTTTTGCAATCTTGCAAGACATCGGCTAATTGGCTTAGAGTCGCGTCGCGGCGCGGACTCTGTGCCACAGATTATTTTTACTGATTTTTCAAATGGTGAGATTCCTAGACTCGTAACTTTTTCGTTATAAGTCCAAATTGGCTTGTTCAAGAGCCTACGGTTCACAAATCACATACTCTACGTGTTCATGCAAGAATTTTATCTATTCAACTTCGTTTGCTAAAAATTCACCTATTGGTCCATTTTTAACGAAAACGATAAACGTTCGTGAATGTTGAACGCTCATTTCTTTGTTCTAAGTTGGAATCCGTTCATTTTCGAGTGCGCAACTCTATAATGCCAAATAAGACTTGTCTCCATTGAAAACCAACATTTCCAAGATAAATATCAAAATTCGACTTCCATTCCAAGAATTTCACGAATTCGACCATTGTCGTCTAATCGTGTGAATTCCGGCGAAACTTCGTTACTTAGGATTTGTTCATCATTCTAAATGAATTCAATTCATTATATAGACATCTCCACCTACATATTATAACATCTTATTTTCATGTGAAGTCATTACATGTTCTTCATGATCTTATTTACTTATTAAAGTATAATATAGTTGTTTTCATTGCTTATGACTTATTAACGAGTTAAGTCCTTTAATCATTATTCTTACATCTCATTAATCATACTAACTTCTTGACATACATACTTAATTAACTTACATACATGATAAGTTATTACTTATTCTTTGTGAGTTTATAACTTATAAAAATACAAACTACTTATGTTTCCATTTCTCATGACTTAGGATAGTTTATGACTTCTAACCATTATTCTTACTTCTTGTTAACATACTAACTTCATTTGTGTAATCATATTACAAGTTCATATACGTGCATTATAAGTTCATAACTTATTTATGATTGAATTACTTATTCATTACCTATATGGCTTAATTCCATTAACTATCCCATTCCTTTACTTCTTAACATACATGAACCACCATTCATCCCTTCTCTAACAATGGAAGAAAAGAGAAACATGGTTCAAGTTTACTTACCCTTTGATGATCACTTGATAAGCCTTAATCTTCTTCTTGCTTTTTCTCTCAAACCAATAAGCTATAAGTTGTTGGTGGAAAATCTAACAAGGGAAGTCTAACTTTATATGTGCTTATTATCTCAAGCAAATAAGCTCTGAACTTATAAGTTGGATGAAATGAAACAACCAAACAAATGAATCCAAGCTTGCTATTTATAGGACTTCTAAGGTTAGGGTAGTTTAGTCTCTTAGGCCATTCCACCTCCTTAATCCACCTCCTTACTATTCATTACTTGCTCTCCACAACACTTGGTCACCACACTTTTTTTCTTTTCTTAGCAGTTAAGTTAACTTGCCTAACACTTAACTTATCCTCTACTTAACCCTTAAGTCTACTTGCTCATCACTCTTGTTTCTTGGTCACCAAGATCACCCATGTGATCATGGGTTGCTCCATGGATCCTCCTAATCCATTGGACCATAGCTTGGGCTTAGATTTAATTAGATTTGCTTAAGCTTTGGGCTTGCAATTAAACAAACATTAGGCTTGTTTATTAATTCACATTGGACTTAACCATTCATACTTTTGGGCCTTATCAATATTCCCATTGGACAATACAATTTCCTACATAATTCAACAAATCCATTACATTTGGCTTAAAGCCTTATAACGTATTCTATATGTATAATTCTCGTATTCTAACTCCTATACTAATTCATGATATACAATATACCGTCATTCATACATACTCGTATAATACCTCGTATTATACTTGTATTCATTACTTCGTATAATACCTACGTATTATACGATCATTGTTTAATTCATTAATCACATTACATTTCGTCCTCGTAAATCATTTTCTTTAAACGTTAGGTTTTAAGTCCGCAGGAGAAAAACTGCATTTGCCATAACTGAAATATTATTGGATATTCTATCTTACCTTGATATTCTATCGTTACGTATTTCTCGGAAGTTCGAAAATAATTCCCGAGCCAAAATGCGTGAAAGTATTTTTCTGAAAATTTCTCGGAAAGCTTTTATTTTCGTCTTGGAAATTCAAACACTTTAATTCTATCACATAGACAAAATCCTATGACATTCTGATATGTTTAGGTCATCGAACGACCTTCAATTAGCTTGCTCCTATAAATAATCCATTAAATTCATTTAATCCGCATAATTAAATAAAATTTTAATTCTCCTAAAAATCCGATTTTCTCGGGCGTTACATATTCAGTTTTTAATTCATTAGTTATGAACAAAATTACTTATTATGCTTATAATGGATCTTTAAGTGGAACAATGATTATGTAATCTTGGTTTTCAGTTTAATAAGCTATTATTCAGTTTATCTATATTAATTTGAGCTTGAATTTATGAATTGTCTGATCAACAATTTTATGTGGACTTGTATGAATTCGAGAGATGAAATACAAATCTAGACTTAATTAATATAGCACGTGTTCTTGATTTATGTGAATGAGCAGAATCTTAATGTATGTTAGGGTAGAGATATGCTTGACATCGCATGTAATCGTATAAGAAACTTGAACTTAAACCTTCTTTAATTGTAATTCACATAGAGATATAGTGAGTTAGTTGATTAAGGTGTTTAACTTGATTCTATCTAAATTGTGGATTTGGGTTGATATGGTATTAGTACATCGAGAGGTGGCTAGTGCTACATATGTGTTCTTGATTAATAAACTGGAATAGTGGATTAAACTGGAATAAGATAAAATAATCAGAGTGATGCTTAAAGTGAAGTTGTAAGCCTAATTCTCCATTATTTGTTTAAACATTCAGTTTTTAGGGTTTGTTGATTTTTCTTTGATTTTAATATCTTTATTATTTTTATTTATAAACTGGAGATTGATTGGTTTAGTAAAATTAGGATTAATAGGAAATTGGTAATTGTGATGTTAATATCTTGCTAAGTCTCTGAGGGAACGATACTTTACTTACTATTATATTACTTGTTGACCACGTATACCTGCGTGCTGTGCGTAATTAGATTTTACCCAACTGAATAATCCCTGGTCATAATCATACTAATCAATAGTCCATCTATGCACTACGGGCCAAAGATGACTTTCATCACAATATAAGCATGAGGACGATGACAATGATATAAGAATTCATTTAAATGAAAGTAAAGGATAAATTTTAAAGATTTATAATTTAATTTATCCAGAATTCAATAATGTCCAAATTATCAACATGATACTTTTTTGTGGAGTAAAATTCAAGAGTAATATTATATCAAAAATGATTTGGACCGAAAAGAAATTATTTTTTGTCATGAATAGTACCCCGGGTGAATAGTACCTGAGTGAATAGTACCCCATGAGTAGTACTTCGGGAATAGTTGTGACGCCCCCAAAATAGGTATACATCACCCATTCTGTGTCGCCAAATACATGATACAGAAAACAACTACAACTTTATTATTACAATTGTCGTGCAAAATACGACAACACATATGCTGTGAGTTTAAATACAAATATTGTCTTCTAGACAGTATTCAAACTCAAATAAGTCCTCATTACAATTATTGATACACTATTTTACAAAAATAGCGAGGACTGTTAAAATAACTTTCTAGAACCACCATTCCATACCCCGACTAGTTCCCGCTATATTCTCGCCTCCTGAGAAGAAAAATGGAACAAAAAGGAAAAGGGTGAGCTCAACTAGCTCAGTAAAGAATATTATGACTAAGATAATGTAGAAAAAATTATCGTTAGCTTTCAATAAATAAGATAAAATATAATGGACAACCAGTTTTAGATCAATATTCGCATCGGAAATAACAATTCATTAGAAGAGTTAAGTAGAGAATGAAATCTACTATCATCTATGAATTTAAAAGTCCATCATCAATATTTTATCCCTGTTACATCAATCAATACACATCTTGAATCAAATATTCATCTTTGCACTACATACCAAAGATATTCATTCGTATCACCAGTTGGTCATGTTCATCTCAACACCTGTTCATCTTTACACTACAGGCCAAAGATATTCATCAGGTAATCATTCATCTTTGCACTACATGCCAAAGATATTCAGTTATATCATCATTTAGGACTGAGGATGATGAAAAATATCTTAAAGAAAATGAATCTAGTGAGATAAAAGATCAAAGATTAGGGATTCATACTTTAGTTTATCCAAGTTCAAAAATGCTCCACAATAATCAATTGTGGAGCAAATTTCAAAAATAAAGATCAAAACATGGATACAATCAAAGATAGTAACCATAATAGATAACTTGGACAAAGAAAAGAATATTTAATTTTTCTGTGAATAGTGTTGTATTCGTGAATATTGTCATATACGTGAATAGTGCCGTATATGTGAATAGTAATCCCGGCACGAAAAGGTAGAAATTCCACAAGAAAAATCATACTTCGTGAATAGTACTGATAAATGTGTTTTATACCCGCGAATTGGTTTCTAATTCAAGCTTAATCAGTGTTATTTTGTGTGTAGGTTTTGTTGTAAGACCCCAACTTTTATGAATAAAGATGAATTTTCTATAAATATCATTTTTGAATATTATGGAATGAATTTGATATAATGTTATAGTTGTGGGTAATATTTATAAATTTTGCAAAGTACGCAAGTTGTTATATAATATTTGATTGGTCGGGGAATATTCGTTTTAACAGGGAATATTCGTACAACGACACAATCATTGGTGAACCCCACAACGGAATTATTGTCGGATTGAGAAAACGACCAAAATACTTTATGAAAATAACGGCAGAAGTTTTACCGTTAACTGTTGAAACACCCGATGTTAAAAGTATAGTAATACGCGTATTTGCACAGTAGCACACGGTATTGATTATTGATGCTTACGTGAGAAGTCACTCAGTTTTGTTCAATTATTGTTACAGTAATTGCTACATAGTATCTCACGTTATTTGATTCAATTATTGTCAATATTTTATAATCAATAATTAAGATGACAAAGTTATTAATATTATTATTTGCAATATTAACGATGTCTAGAAGTTCTGTCAAGGAGAGGTTTGGTCACCTAATTACGCTACCAATGGGGAGAAATCCTTATTGAAAGCCCCTCTTTCTTGGGAACGACATTCAGTCGATTAATATTGTGAATTATAATAATGATGATGAGTTTTGTTTTATTAGTATTATTAATGTAATAAAATGAAAAGCTTTTTATATAAAATGTAATACTTTTATAAAGTTATTCATTTTATTAGACTAATAGTAAAATCTTTTTATATAAAATGTAATACTTTTATAAAGCTATCTCGCTTTTATTAGACAATAATTAGAATATATTATATTTTATTATGCATAGTGTTTTCATAGTACTGCATGTAGTGTTTTGCAGATAGTAAAATCTTTTTATATAAAAATGTATACTTTTATAAAGTTATTCGTTTTATTAGATTATAAATAAAATATGTTATATTTTATTGTAAACCAATCTTAACCGTCTCGCTTAAAAGTAAATCAATCTTATTTGTTCATGAATTAGTTACTATGCGTCCATTCTTCTATAAATAGAAGCTCATTCCTTCATTATTTCTTACGAATTCAATTGAAACTCTAGAGAGAAAACTATAGAGAGTTCTTCTTTTATAATCTTGAGCATATTTCTTTAGAGTTTAAGAAAGCTTTGAGCGTAGTACAAGTTTTCTTTGAGTATATCCCCGCCTACCAAATCAAAATACTCTTCTTTACTAGAAGGAATATTATTTGTTGTACTCGTCGGGTATTCCTTCTTTCTTATTGGTGAAATTCTTTTGTTATTCCATTCTTTATTATTCTCGCTGAATAACTTTTATATCGCTGGATACCCTATACTTGGTGAAATTCTTTTATTATTCCATTATTTATTATTCTGTTGGAACATCCTGTCTGTGCGTTTACGCATGACCTGGTTCCGTTGTTTATTATTCTGTTGGAACATCTTGTATGTGCGTTTACGCATAATCTGGTTCCATTATTTATTATTCTGTTGAATATCCCATCCGGTGCGTACTGCATGACCGGTTCCATTATTTATTATTACATTGGAATATCCTCATTGGCATGTTCTGGCGTGACACACGTTCCATTATTTATTATTCTCATTGGAATAACTCATTCTGCATTTATCTATCGCATGCCTAGTGATTTCTTTTGTTATTCCATTCTTTATTATACTCAGTTGGTTAAAGTTTTGACTTCTATACTCCATGAAATTAGTGGAATATCCTTGATATTTGCGCTTCATCCAGTATCTTTTCATGGAAATATTCTTCTGAGCATTCTTAAGCGTTACTCTACAAAGAAGTATCATGTTGACAATTTGGACATTATTAGTTCCTGGATAAATTAATTCTTGAACTTGTTTTATTGAGCTCTTATATCATTGTCATCATCTTCATGTTTATATTATGTTGAAAGTCATCTCATGGCTGTAGTGCATAGATGGACTTGGTATGATTATGACCGTGGATTATTCAATTGTAATCATGATCGTAATGTTACAAATGATGTGGAAAAAGTCCTCATTAACCCGTAGTGCATTGATGGATGACGTTGTTGGCATGATCATGACCATTGATGAATACACGAATATCCTTGGGCGTGGTGCATGGATAATTTGTGGTTGTGATACTAATGAATATCTTTGGTAGTAGTCAGGGGGATGATGTGGATTATTTATTGTTTGAGTCTCGGCGATAAAAGTCATGAAAAACCTTTTAAATCATAGAAGATAATAGATTTTATTCTCTACTTGACTCTTCTAATGGATTGCTTGTTCACTGCAGCTTAAACTCGATGTTTGTTATATTTTATCGCTTTAACATCTTTGTTGAAGGCTAATGATAATTTATTCTCGCATTATCTTAGTCATAATATTTCTTCTTGGGCTAGTTGAGCTCACCCTTTTGATTTCATTGTTCTCTTGAAATGAGAACGTGGCGAGGGACTAGTCTTGGGAACAGAGTGATGGTCCGGATAATAGCATTAGTAGTCCTCACTATTCTATGAAATAGTGTGATAATAAATGTAATGAGGACCCCATTGAGTTTGTATATTGTCTAGATGACAATATTTGTATTAAAACTCACAAAGATATGTTTAGTCGTATTTTACCGACTATTGTATAATTAAGTTGTATTTGAATTTTGTTCCAAGTATTTGGCGACTCGAATAGGTGATGTATACCGATTTTGGGGCATCACACAATTAGTATCAAAGCTTAGGGATATGATCCTGGCTAAGATGTGAGAATAGAACTAGGAGGGAGAGACGGGGAATTCCTTTCGCTAGTATGACCTACTTAAGTTTATTTGGTACTTAATTGGTCATTTAATATAGGGATAATATGTTACATGTCAATTAACCTTTTTGTGGCGATGATCTCAAAAATGACATCCGAGAATGTTGAGAATAACAATGGAGCATGTGCATCGTTGATTCACCACATATCAATAATCGGATAATGTGCATCGTGAAGGCGATCCTCCTCATGCAAACAACAACACTGACCAAATGATGAATGATGAAATGTTCAGAGGCTTTATTCAATTCATACAACAGCAGGCGAGAACGGCTCCTGTCCAAAATGTAGGTGAAAATACTGGAAACTCTCGGACGGTCACCGCTAAACAGTTCAAGGAGCTGGGACCACTGGAGTTTATTGGAGAGTCAAAACCACTTAAGGCGGAAGCATGGATAAAGCAGATCACCAAGATATTTGATGTATTGGGATGCTCCGAGGAGCAAAAGGTCACCAAGATATTTGAGTTTAAGGAAATCAGAAGTCAGAGCCTACCTACCGGGCGGGCCTTTTTTATATTTTCACTACCAAGGCTGGGTTGTGAACTCAGATAGTAGGAGCCATGCCACGGCTGTCAAGTTTCAAAAACACCCTGTGATGGGGAGACTGCAATTAATGTAGTCTCGTATTTTGTTTCTACTGCTGCAAGGATGTAAGTTAAGGTGATTAGAATGCATTGGGACTCTCAATGGTGTGTGATTGCAATCAGAATGCATGTCATGGACATATAATTAACATCAAACAAGAAGATAAAAGACACGCAAAGCAATTAACAGAAATAGAAGGCAGATTTTGGAGCTAGCATTGGAGTAAAGATAATTGAAGGATTTTCATATCAATTGCAGATTAAGGCTAAAGTGAAGGGTGTTCTGAATTATTCTTCTTCTCTAATCTTATATTTGTAATTGGAAGGATGTTATCTTTAATTTATTCAGTTTTTATTTCATTTATGATGAACTAAGTACTTTTTAGGCTTATGACATATCTTTAAGTGGAACAATTGTTATGTAATCTTTGATTTTCAGTTTAATAAGCTATTATTTAGTTTATCTATATTAATTTGAGCTTGAATTTATGAATTGTCTGATCAACAATTCTTTGTTGACTTGTATAGATTCTAGAGAGGAAGTACGAGTCTAGACTTAGTTAATATAGCATGTGTTCTAGAATTTTGTGAATGAACAGAATCTTGATGAATGTTAGGGTAGAGATATGCTTTACATCGCATGTAATCAAATAAAAACTTTAACTTAAACCTTCTTTATTTGTAATTAACATAGAGATATAGTGAATTAGTTGATTAAGGTGTTTAACTTGATTCTATCTAATTTATGGATTTGAGTTAATAGGGTATTAGTACATCGAGGGTGGCTAGTTCTATATACGTGTTCTTGATTAATAAACTAGAATAGTGAATTAAACAGGAATAAGGTGTAATAATCAGAGTGATGCTTAGAGTGAAGTCGTAAACCTAATTCTCCAATATTTGTTTGAAAAATTCAGTTTTTAGGGATTGTTGATTGTTTGGTAATTTTAATATTTTTAATACTTTTAGTTACAAACTTGAAATTGGTTAGTTTAATAAAATTAGGATTAATAGGAAATTGGTAATTGTGAGTGTTAATTTCTTATTAAAGTCTCTGTGGGAACGATACTCTATTTATTATTATATTACTTGTTAACCATGTATACTTGCGTGTTGTGCGTAATTAGATTTTACCCAACAAGTTTTTGGTGCCGCTGCCGGGGATTTAGTATAAACTTTAATATTTTGCGATATCAGTTTAATTAGTCCAGTTTTACTTAAATATTTTTTATTTTTGTTTTGTTCATCTTATTTCAGGTTTTTGAAGTTGGTTTATGCAAAATCGATCCAAAAATCCAGACTTGCTTCCTTTTGAGGACGACATTGAGAGACGCTTTCAAAGGCTAAGTAAGTGAATTAAGGAAACAAGGGACGACTTCAAAAATTCTGAAAAAGAAGAAGCAATGGCTGCCACGACCTGAAAGCGTTGAGGGACTTTGCTACACCCAAGGTGACTGAGCTACAGTCGAGTATCATCAGGCCTGCTATAGCTGCGAACACATTCAAGATTAAGCCTGGGACTATTCAGATAATTCAAAACTCGGTTCAGTTTTCGGGACTTGCAAATGATGATCCGAATGAAAAAGTGCAGAAAATTCAGTTAGAACGTATGAAAAAGTTGATGAGAACAAATTGGTTGATGAAAAATAGGGTGAGGAAAAACAAGTTGAACAAACAAAGTTAGATGAAAAACCGGTTGTTTATCCTCCACCGCCGTTTCAGTAGAGAGTCCAAAAGCAGAAATTAGATAAGTAGTTCGCAAAATTTTTGGAAGTTTTTAAGAAACTTCAGATTAACATCCCTTTCGCAGAAGCCCTAGAGCAGATGCCAAGTTATGTGAAATTCATGAAAGGGATTTTGTCCAAGAAAAAGAAGTTGGAAGATTTAGACAGTAGCATTAACAGAGGAGTGTAGTGCGGTTTTACAGTGAAAGTTACCACCAATGTTGAAAGATCCGGGGTGTTTCACCATTCTGTACACGATTGGGAATATGGCGTTCAACAAGTGTTTATGTGATTTGGGGGCAAGTGTGAACTTTATACCGTTATTAGTTTATATAGAATTGGGTTTTCCAGCTCCAAAGCCTACGAACATCTCACTGCAGTTGGCGGATTGGTCAGTCACGTATCCGAGATGCATTGTGGAGGACATTTTGGTCATGGTTGACAAATTTATATTCCCCTTGGATTTCACAATTCTGGATTTTGAGGAAGATAAAAACATCCCAATTATCCTAGGGAGACCTTTCTTGGCTACGGGTAGGACGCTCATCGACGTATAAAAAGGAGAACTAACGATGAGGGTCCAAGATCAAAAAATAAAATTCAATGTTTTCAAGGCCATGAAATTCCCCATGGATGAAGAGGAGTGTTTCAGGATGGATGCCATTGATCAGATAATCAGCGAAGATATGGTTAAAAGTTTGGCTAATGATCCATTGAAAACAACATTATTGGGAGATAAAGATTTAGATGATTCGGAATTTATGGATTACTTGCAGATGCTAGACTCCCTGCCACGAGTTAGCAGATTTAAAGCACCCTTTGAACCATTGAACACTGAGGAAAAAGCCACAACAAGGATGAAACCTTTATTGGAGGAGCCACCTACTCTTGAACTTAAGCCACTCCCTAAACACCTCAGGTATGCATATTTAGGCAATTCAAATTCTTTACCTGTTATTATTTCTACTGCACTTAACGAATTGCAGGAAGAAAAGTTGCTGAGAGTGCTTAGAGACCACAAATCGGCCATAGGATGGACAATTGCAGATATTAAGGGAATCAGCCCATCCTTTTGCATGCACAAAATTCTGATAGAAGACAATGCAAAATCGACAGTGGAGCGACAGAGATGGCTCAACCCAATCATAAAAGAAGTAGTGAAGAAAGAAATCCTGAAATGGTTGGACGCGGGTATCATATACCCAATTTTCGACAGTAAGTGGGTCAGTCCAGTTCAATGTGTGTCGAAAAAGGGAGGAATGACCATGATACAAAATGATGATAATGAGCTAATTCCGACAAGGACAGTGACTGGTTGGAGGGTTTGAATGGACTACATGAAGTTGAATAAGGCGACCCGCAAAGATCATTTTCCTTTGCCTTTTATCGATCAGATGTTGGATAGATTAGCGGGACACGAGTACTATTACTTATTAAATGGGTATTTAGGATATAATCAGATAGTCATTGCTCTTGAAGATCAAGAGAAGACTACTTTCACGTGCCCATACGGCACATTCGCATTTAGGAGAATGTCATTCGGCTTGTGTAATGTACCCGCTACCTTCCAAAGGTGTATGATGGCCATCTTCTTGGTTATGGTGGAGAAAAATGTGGAAGTCTTTATGGACGACTTTTCTGTCTATGGGGATGATTTTGATGCTTGTCTAGAAAATTTGGTGATTGTTTTACAGAGATGCACATACACGAATTTGGTCCTTAACTTGGAAAAGTGTCATTTCATGGTTGAAGAAGGAATAATTTTGGGGCACAAGGTCTCGGCTAAAGGATTAGAGGTTAATAAAGCAAAGCTGGAAACGATTGAAAAGTTTCCTCCACCAAGTTCAGTTAAGGGAATTCGAAGTTTTCTGGGACATGTATGCCCCTCTTCGAGATTTATAAAAGACTTCTAAAATTGCAAAACCATTGTGCGCCTTTTTAGAAGGATTCACTTTTAAGTTTGATGAGGATTGTAAGTTGGCATTCGAGCTATTGAAGAAGAAATTGACTACGACTCCAAAGAATCGTCGCACTGCATTGAATATTCCCTTCGAGTAAATGTGTGATGCAAGCGACTATACGGTTGGGGCTGTCTTGGGTCAACGCCGAGAGAAGGTATTTCATGCCATATACTATGCAAGTAAAACACTTACGGAGACCCAAATGAACTACATAACTATGAAAAAAGAATTGCTTGCAGTAGTATATGCCTTCGATAAATTCTGGGCATACTTGATCGGGACAAAGGTAGTAGTTTATACAGATCACTCGGCTATTCGGTACTTAATTTCGAAAAAGATGCTAAGCCATGCCTTATCAGATGGATTCTCATTCTATAAGAATTTGATTTGGAAATAAAAGATAGAAAGGGTACGTAGAATCAAGTTGCAGACCATTTATCTAGGCTGGAAAATCAGGGTAAAAAGGAAGAGGATAAATGTAAAATTAATGAGTTATTTCCGGATGAGCAGCTATTTGGGATCAATACAAAATTTCCATGGTACGCAGACTTCGCTAATTATCTAGTAAGCAACATCCTTCCCCCTGATCTTACACGACAGCAAAAAAAGAAATTCCTTCATGACGTCAAGTTGTATATGTGGGATGAGCCATATCTATTTAAACAGTACACCGACAAGATGATTAGAAGGTGTGTACCCTACAGTGAGGTGAATAGTATATTGCATGAATGTCACTCATCTGCGTATGGGGGACATTATGGTAGTGAGAGAACACCGACAAAAGTGCTTCAAGTCGGGTTTTATTGGCCTACATTATTTAAGGACGCCCACCAATTTGTTAAAAGTTGTGATAGATGTCAGGTGGGAAATATATCGAAAAGGAATGAGATGCCACTACAAACAATCTTGGAAGTTGAAATTTTTGATGTTTAGGGCATTGATTTTATGGGGCCATTTCCATCATCGTTCAGTAATCAGTATATCTTGCTTGCGGTTGACTATGTATTAAAATGGGTTGAAGCCGTGGCCTCCCCACTAACGATGCCAAAGTGGTTCTTAAGTTCCTGCAAAAGAATATTTTTACAAGATTTGCTACGCCTAGAGCTATAATAAGTGATGAGGGTAGTCACTTATACAACAGATCATTTACAACTCTCTTGGTGAAGTATGGGGTCAACCATAAGGTGGCAACGACATATCATCCCCAAACAAGTGTGCAAGTTGAAGTTTCAAACATGGAGGTGGAGAGAATCATGGAAAAGGTGGTAAACCCGAATAGAAAAGATTGGTCTCCCAAGTTGGACGATGCACTATGAGCCTACCAGACTGCATACAAAACACTAATTGGTATGTCACCAAATCAATTGGTTTATGGGAAATCATGTCACTTGGGACGCCTCCAAATTCTGACCTCCACTTGGTCACCCGAATTCGGTTCGTTACTTTCTCAAAATATTACCATAATAGCGAAAATCATACATTTGCAACAAAAGATCAAATTTAGAATAATATACAACGATTTATTATAATTATTCCCCCAAGTCTCGCAACCTACAGTACTTAATGGATTACATAATAATATCGAATAAAGACTTATTACATAATCCTACTTAAGTTTAAACTTAGTCTTAATACATCAACATAATAATTTAAACATAAAAGGGACAAGCTAGTCAGTAGCCTTGCCCTTGCCCTTGTCTTTCCCAGATACACCTCCTTGTTCTGCCTTAACTGAAATGTTTTAAATAAGCAAGGATGAGCACAAATTGCCCATCAAGTAATATGCAACAAGGGTGTAGGATATATATATCACAAGGTTTGAAATATCGAAGGTTATTTCTAGGATAGTTCAAAGTGTCAGAATAACCTCATGAATGAGAAATATCAACAATTCTTGGAATAAGAACGACAATTCAATATAAATCAACAGAAATGTATATGAATTCAACGACTATCAAGGTGTCCAACTGGATAAACAATTTATACTGAGTAGTCACTAAGGACTATTGAACATCTACTAGAATCATCAATATTAAACTGATAACCCAAAAGAACAAGTATTATATAGGATCAGTCTAAAATACTCCACGTTATGCATAACACTACAGTAATAATATACTCATGTGTTGGGGTTTCCAACAACATACAATCCCCTTACCATAAGGGTTGTTCAACTCAGTTTTCCGATTTCCGCACCAGTCAATTGGTTTGGACAGTTTTATAAACATGCATATAATCTAGCCGAATCAAATGGCATAGATACTTTCACAATATTCAAGGACAATACTAAGTTCACATGGATAATAGTTTTCACAAGGGTTTAAGCCTAATGGATTATTTGAACGAGAAAGCAATATAACTTGTAAAAGAGATAAGCTTACGATATTCGCCGAATAAGGAATGCAAAGATGCTTGCACAATGTAATAAGATAGGTTTAGAATAACTTGCCTTAATCGTAGTTTATCCACGTTAATAACTCAACTTTTCAAATCCTAATTATAGCGTATTATATGTATACAAGATTCATTAGCTACACAATCCTTAATCAAGCTTGACACGATACAAGTGCGCACATATGGTACAAAATCAGTTTATAAGTCATCATGAATCAAATACTTAGTTACTTTATAAACAAATCAAGAATGCTCAAGGTTAAGACCTCTTCTACTCATGGACTTTTCATTTCAATACAACTCCAACTTAACAACTAAGCATCACACATATATATGTATATCAGTAGGTTTTAGATCACATTTAGCATCATAGGCATCATGCAAGTTGTTGTCCAAAAGTCAGAATTCACTAACTGTGATTCCAGGTTTGGCAGTAATTGCATCTTGTATGGCTAAGTTTAGGGTTTGACGCAATTGCGTCGTCCTCCTCCCAAGCCAAGATGAAGATCAATTTCTTTGCCTTTATGGTTTCTGTCCGGCTCGACCAAAACAATCACACATATCACATTGGTCATGTTTAGGGTCTTTTCATGCTCCTCAAGTCAATCTAGGTTCGATTTTCTAATATATTTCTAATTTGAACACATAACTCATTTAAGGCCATTTAAGGTCGTGAAACCACAAAGTCTAACATGCCTGCTTTCTAAACACACATGAGCGTTATAAAACTCATATTAGGTATGCTTGTGTGTATTCATAATGCATATGTTAAACTAACACCGCTTTAGTTAAAAATAGGCCTTGTTCATGCTTTTCTTGAAATGTGCTACCTAAGCATGGTATATATATGTTTATACTACATGAGCGAGTCAAAGAGTGTCATCAAACATGCTCACTAATATCAAATTTTAGTTTTCAAGGTATAATGCCAATATTCACATTCAAAGCTTCCTAATAGGTTCAAAATGCTCAAGTTCCTCTACCAATCAAATAGACACAATCTAAAGGTTTAATTATGCATTTCTAAATCATGCTAGCAGGTTTGCAAGGTCAGAATACATACATGGCATATATACACAATAAGTTTGCTTCTAAAGTCCTTAAATCCATTTTAAACTATATACTTTCTTTAATCATGCTAATGCTAGTCTAACATGCTCACATTATATTCATATACTTGTATATACATATTACACATGATTTTATGCTATCACATGTCATGGTACTATAACAGATTTGCAAAATGTAAACTACTAACTGAATTGAGAATCGGCTCAAATTTAGGCCAAGACCTCAATACAAAAGTGGCGGCAATTTCTTGGCAGATACTGTTCGAGATCTGCGTAAATAGTAACCTCGTAATCGCTTTTAGCCTAAACACAAAATTTACTCACAAAATCATTCCTAAACACTTATTTATCAGTTCAAACATTCTTGTAAGGTCACATAACAACCATATGAACATTATTCAACCATACTAACATTCAATTCCTCAAAATTGAAAATTTGGATTTTAAGAACTTAAAACTCTATTTACATAAACTGGAAATGGAAAACCATAAATGGAAGTATACCTCTGTAATTCAAAGGAATTTGCTACTAATTGAACTCTTAAGCTCCTAGAATGCTCTCACTTTACTACTTAGCAATTTTATCAGACAATTCAAGCATCATAGAAAATCTGAACTCAAGCTTAATTTATAGAGAAGGCATGAACTAGACACTGGCTTTACCCAATTTTGGAGCCCATGGTGCAATGCAATGAAATAATGGTTCAAGAAGGGTGGCTTAACCACTCCATACCAACCACCTAGCTAGCCATGATCTCCTATGATTTAGCAGCTAGAAAGTTTACGTATGATAGCATGTAGTCACTATTCATGTCCTTGTGCCACTCATTTTGGGATAAACAAGTTAACTCAGCATACTAGAAATACTTAGCCCACACACTTGTACACATTTAGTCACTTTATTATAAAAATGGTTTTAATGTCCAAGTGTTACCATATTAGGAATTTAGGGAATAAATATATACTCACATCATATAATCCATGTACCTTAAATACACGTAATACAATAAGGCAGTCAGGCATTATTGTCCGGGTAGTTCCATAATTGACCCTACTACTCAGATAACCATATTATAACCTTATTATAATAACTTATTTATTTATGTTAAATAAATAAATTATTCCTTCCTTGATTAATTACTACTTAAAATACTATAGTTTAATATATAGTCACATAATGTCACACTATACTATATAGTATAGTTGTATTAGCACTCATATACACATAACAGTGAATATAATATTATTATATTAATAACTTACTTATTTATGTCCATTAAACAATTTATTTACTTTCTTGATTAATTCTCACCAATACTATTTAATCCACTTCCCATTGATAAATTTATGGATTTTCATAACCACTAATTATCGATAATATTCGTATTACATTTCTAGATATATTGCAAATAATAATAATCACATATTATTAATGAATTACCAAGAAATCCATTTCCCATAATTAATTAATACTAATTAATGATTTAATAATTCCTTTATCGGACATAACATGCTTCATTGCAATATACTCATATCCTATGGTTTCACCCATATACATATATAACATTAAAGTACCCAACTCAATCGATGATGGCGCAATTTCTTGATTTATACTACAGGATAACATGCAATTGCGTCGTTACTTTCAGCGATCTCAAAGATCGAGTGCGATTTACGCCGAGCCGATTTTCGACGCTAACTTGTTTTTGTATGACATGAAATGATGTCCACACAGTGTTGCCACGAGTCTACGAAATATTGATTATCCATATAAATTTCATGACCATACCCGATTAATCTTCCTAATTCTCGTTAACTTACTTAGTGAATTTTCTCGTTTTAGCATTAGGCCAAGGCATTTCACAAATCTCTTTGTCACTTCACACTTCTTAATATGCATTGATTTAATACTAATCAATTATATTATCCAACTCATAAAACAATAACACTTATTTTCACATAAATAGTATTTCCATTAATATATTCATATAATAATACGTGGAAATTCTCGGGTATTACATCACCTGCCTATGGAGTTACAACACAAATCCTACTAGGCTATTCAGAAACTTAACTTCGATCAAGCATCTATGGATGAAAAGAGACTACTTCAATTAAACGAGCTCGATGAATTCCGACTTCAAGCTTACGAGAACTCTACGTTATACAAAGAAAAGGTCAAGAAATGGAACGACCAGAAAATCATGTAAAGAACGTTCGAGTAAAGGCAATCAAGATCTTTGCTCAACTCAAGGTTGAGGTTGTTCCCGTGAAGCTAAAATCGTGGTGGTCGGTTCCATTTACCATCAAAAGAGTTTTCTCACATGGCACCGTTAAACTCTACAGTAGGAATCCATTGGACATGTTCAAGGTCAACGGTCAAAGGCTAAAGCATTATTGGGGTGGCGATTCCAATACGGATGTCATCGCAATCACACTAGTCGACGTACCGTAAACAAGGAGTAGTCGGTCAACGAGCGACTTACAATCAAGCGCTAATTGGGAGGCAACCCAATCGTACTTTTATTCTTCGTATTGTTATTCATGCTAGTTAAATTATAGTTTAGAATAATAATTAGGATATAATAATTTCATTTTGTAGTTATTTAGTTGTATTGTTCTAGATAATCTAATCTCTCAAGCTTTGATTGCACAAAATCTAATGATACTTATGTTTTCATAATGAGCAGGTTCTTAAGGAGCTAATACATGCATTAAGGATGCTAAGAGTTTTGTTAAGGAAGTAACAACAAGCTAACTAGAGGCCATTTGCAGAACACTAGCCCACCGGGGCGGGGTCCTTAAAGCACAACACCATTGTCGGGGCGGGGGTTCTAAGTCAATTAACAGGAGGCATGTCTGCCGGGGCGGATTATAAAGCATAGTACCCCCCGCTGGGACGGGGGTCATGAAGTTGAAGTAGCATATTTTTTCGGCAGTTGCATCTTGTTTACCCACTACTTCTCCCACTTTCCCCACACCTACATCTGCATATACCCACGTTTTGGAAAATTACAATCAACCATCCCACTTCATTAATACACACACCCACTACTTCAATCCATTACTCCTATTCCTCTCCATTACACCATCTCTATACATTCATCCCCTCATAACCCAATTTCACCACATACATTCAATTCAAACTCAGAAAGCTATGAATTAGGGTTCTTCTTGAGGGAGATTATACAGCAATTGAGAGTAAGCACTTTGTCATCCAATTCCTCTTTTCCTATCACAATATTTGAAGCAAAATCATCAAGTTTGGGGGATAAAACATTGTACACACCAAGTGTTCGACAAATTACGTGAGTGAATTTTTGGGGAGGAATATTGTTGTTAAGGATTCCTGAATTCAATGGCATCTAAACCCACATCAAAGAGGCAACGTGGAGAGAGTTCCGGCACCGCACAACCAACACAGACCTTTGATCAGCAAAAATTCAAAAGTGTCGCCGCCGCCGCCGATTGTTACGAGTACATGGTGACAAAAACACTTACACCGGAATGGAGGTTGGCACCAGACCATGTCGATGATGAAATGATGCAACAGATATATCAGAAAGGGTGGAATAAGTTCACAGAAGAGCCTGAGGCTGCAGTTGTGAGTGTGGTCAAAGAATTTTACGCTAACGCCGAAGATAAGGCCCCTTTTAATGCTTTTGTGCGGGGGAGGATAGTACCTTTCAGTGTCGACGCTATCAACACTTATTACCAGTTAAGAGTACCGAGGCATTGCCAATACGCTCACTTACGTGACAACGATCCTGACTTTGAAGCTATTCTGAAGGAAATGACTAAGCCGGGAACAACATGGATCAAGGGTCGAAAAGGCGGCACTATTTTTCACAGTAAGGATCTTAGCAGATATGGGAAGATATGGTATGTATTCTTATGTGCCAAGATGTTTCCATCCACACACACATCTGATGTGACCAAAGAGAAGGCATTACTCTTATATGTAATTGTGCAAGATTTCATCATCGACATAGGGGCTATAATTAGTTATTCAATTCGACGATGCTTACGAGAAAATTTCTCGGTGCGCTTGCCACACCCATCACTCATTTTGTGGGTTGTGTATGCATGGCGGGTGTTAGATGGTCCGATGATGAACCCACTCAAATGCCGCCGGTTACTAGATTCGAATGATTCCGATGTATGCGGTGTGATGTCTCACATCCTAGAAGAGTAGGCTTTATATTTCCCTCAGCTTTGGAGGACGACGTTGACGCTGAAGACACCTCGGATGATGATGAGTTTCTGGAGGATGCGACGATGGGAGAGCCAGGAACAGAGGCGGTACCACTACCCGATATCATATCTAGCCCTCAATTCCTGAACTTTCAACGAAAACTGGATGAACAAAACAAGGAGGCACGAAGAGAAATGTGGAGACTAGCAACGAGGCAGAACCACATGTTTGAGGCTATGACTACGTCCTTCGCTTCATTGAATGCAATGCTCCAGAGCTTCACTCCAAAAGCACAGTTCCACTACCAACAGCTAGTCCCAATGCCAAGGTTCCCACCAAGTGACTCTGATGAAGAAGAACACTCGCCACCACCCCAGACTTAGGCGATTATAGGGAAGTCCTCACACATTCATTACTTTATCCATACAATGAGCACATTGTAGTTTTCAAGTTTGAGGGATTTAGCTTCATGTTGCATTTCATGTTTGTATGTTTAATGTCATTAGTTAGGTTTGCATTTCTTATTTCATGTTTAGTTTTAGGATTTTTACATGTTTACATTCATGTAGTCATGTAGTTGCATAGTAGCTTAGGATTATAAATAGTTGTTATTTATTTTTGCATCATGTTATGTTATGTTTGCCATATAAAAATAAAAAATAAAAAAAATTAGTTAGTAGTGTGTTATTTTGCATATGTCCAACAGTTGTTGTAGTTCATTTTTATTTTGGCCAATGATGAGATTGGGATTAAGTAGATAAATACAGTACCCAGTATTAGAACTATGTTGTAATTTTGAGTTATGAATTGGATCTTCTGCTTGTTTGAAACTGGTATATAAAGGGTAACACGTTAATAACACTTATGTCGACTGAGTAGTTCAAATTGATACATAAAGAGTTTCTAAAGGATAATGCTAGCGAAAATAAGAGAATGACAAGAATAGGCAGTGAAGACAAAGAATTAGGCAAGAACCTATGTTTGGGGGGAAAAGTGGGTATATAAGCTTCAGAAAAAAAAAAGAAAAAGAATGTTCTAGTTGAGTCTTGTGGTGGGTTGAGAAGAAATGTGAAACATACTCCCCATAAACACAGGCGTGAGATGGAGCGTAAAATGCACTCAACAACCATCTATATCTAAAATATTAAAAAAAGAAGAAGAAAAAAAATGGGAAATAAAAGCAAAGAGCCCCCGTGAATGAAAAAGAAAGCATGAGTACCCTATTCGGACCCCTAATCTTGGTGAATGTTTGATTTTAGTTGAAACTAATCTGTTTTTGAAACTTTTGAGTTTACTCTGTATGATTCCTGATAAGAGATTGGTTATGTATTGAATTTGAATTAGTATCAGTTAGTATAGATGTGAGCTTACACACACACTATATCAGTGATGACGGTCTAAGAATCGAGGATTGATAAGGAGTTATTGATTGGTTTTGATATGAAGTGTTGTAGTATTTACTTGATTTCTCTGAGGTCGAAGCAATAATTTTTATTCTATGACACTGTTGGATTCGTAGACATATAGATTAAATACATTATATATCATTGCATTGCATTGCATAGCATGTTAGTTTGTTTTGTACTCGAGGACTAGCACGTTTTAAGTTTGGGGGATTTTAATAAGTGGGTTTTATACCCGCGAATTGGTTTCTAATTCAAGCTTAATCGGTGTTAATTCCTTGTTTTCATGTTTGTTTTTACTTGTTTATTGTTATTTTGTGTGTAGGTTTGGTGGTGTGGCAAGTGATCAAAAAAAAGATGCAATTGTGGCAAAAACTGAGCAAGTTCTTGAGTTTAAGGAAATCTGAAGTCAGAGCTTACCCCCACCGGGGCGAGCCTTTTTATGCCTTACACCCACCGGTGGAGGTCGTGAACTCGGATAATAGAGCCATGTACACGCTAGTATGGCTATTTTCAGCAACACCCCGTAGGCTGGGAGAAATGAGCAATGTAGTCTCTTATTTTGTTTCTACTGCTACAAGGATGTAAGTTGAGGTGATTAGAATGCCTTGTGACTCTCAATGGTGTGGGATTGCAATCAGAATGCATGTCATGGACATATAATTAATATCAAACAAGAAGATAGAAGACACGCAAGGAAATTAACAGAGATAGAAGACAGATTTTGGAGCAAGCATTGGAGTGAAGAATATTGAAGGATTTTTATAACAATTGCAGATTAAAGCTAAAGTAAAGGGTGTTCTGAATTATTCTTCTTCTCTAATCTTATATTTGTAATTGGAAGGATGTTATCTTTAATTTATTCAGTTTTTATTTCATTTATAATGAACCAAGTACTTTTTAGGCTTATGACGGATCTTTAAGTGGAACAATGGTTATGTAATCTTTGATTTTCAGTTTAATAGGCTATTATTTAGTTTATCTATATTAATTTGAGCTTGAATTTATGAATTGCCTGATCAATAATTCTTTGTGGACTTGTATGGATTCGAGAGAGGAAGTACGAGTCTAGACTTAGTTAATATAGCATGTGTTCTTGAATTTTGTGAATGGATAGAATCTTGATGAATGTTAGGGTAGAGATATGCTTGACATCGCATGTAATCAGATAAAGAACTTGAACTTAAACCTTCTTTAATTGTAATTCACATAGAGATACAGTGAGTTAGTTGATTAAGGTGTTTAATTTGGTTCTATCTAATTTATGGATTTGAGTTAATACGGTATTAGTACACGAGAGGTGGCTAGTTCTATATCGTGTTCTTGATTAATAAACTAGAATAGTGAATTAAACTGGAATAAGGTGTAATAATCAGACTGATGCTTAGAGTGAAGTCGTAAGCCTAATTCTCCAATATTTGTTTGAAAAATTCAATTTTTAGGGTTTATTGATTGTTTGGTAATTTTAATATTTTTAATACTTTTAGTTACAAACTTGAAATTGGTTAGTTTAATAAAATTAGGATTAATAGGAAATTGGTAATTGTGAGAGTTAATTTCTTATTAAAGTCTCTATGGGAACGATACTCTACTTATTATTATATTACTTGTTGACCACGTATACTTGCGTGTTATGCGTAATTAGATTTTGCCCAACAAGTACTCGTGAATAGTACCATATTCGTGAATAGTGTCGTATACGTGAATAGTGCTGTATACGTGAATAGTAACCTCGATATGAAAAGGTAGAAATTTCACAAAAAAATTCATACCAATATTTTGGCATAATGATATTGAAAGAAAAATATCATTTACGAAGAAAATAACATCCCTTACCTCAAAAGAACAGTACCTCTGGCTGAAATATTAGGTATAAGGTTGAAGGAAACTTGCACTGAATAGTAACTCTCAAAGTATCTAAATACTCACAATAATACGCTCGATAATATAGAGAGAGAAAGCTTATGATTCTGGTGTGATTTTCAATTCTAACTAAGCACCCTATTTATAGAAAAATACTGTAACGCCAAAGCAGACTAACCTGGTACCTGATGGCTTTACCTGCTACTATTCACGCCCAGCACTTTTGAAATAATATTTCAGCACATTTCTCACCAACCAAAAGTGGGGCCCACCCATTTTAGAAAATTTTCAAATTATTTTAAATTTAAATAATAATCAATAACTTCAATAATTCATAATAAATATCTCTTTTATCAGAAAAATACGAATTTATGTCCATTCCATAGGAAATTTAATTCTCTACAACTTTGTAGAAGAAAGTTTTTCTAAATTCCAAATATAAAATGTCCAAAATCTACATACAGATGATTTTTAATACCTCTATTCCGACAAAATACTGATAAAACACCTCAACATTAATTCCTTCCTTTATATCCACATAAAAACAAATATTTCCTTATCATATAAATTAATATTTAATTATTCATAAATAATATTACAGAATCACAATTATGACAACTAGGTCGTTCCCAAGAAAGATGAGGCTTTTCAATAAGGATTTCTCCTTCTTGGCGCATTGATTAGGTGACCAAACCCTTTCCTGAGATGTAAACTTTCTTAGACATTGCCAATAATGCTATCTAATAATATTATTCAAATAATATGAATTATTAATCTGATAATAGGAAATATTGTGCAGTGACAATTATTGAAACAACAATAATATGAAATATCAACGTAGCAATTATTGAATCAATAAAATAAAATATTAAACAGTAATTACTATAACAATTTATGAGTAGTGCCTTCTTGCGTAAGAATCAATAATTTAAAAAATATCGCATGCGATACCGGTATCTTCTTCGTGCGACCACGCGTATTGTTTGTATTTTAACCACCGGGTATTCCAACGATTATTAATTGAACAACTACTACCGTTATTTGTAAAAACTCAAACTTGTCGTTTTCTTCATCCGACCGGTTTCTGTTATGGGGTCCACAAATGGCTGCGCCATCGTATGAATATTTCCCGACAGCAAGAATATTCCACGACCAAACGAATATTCCCCGACAACAATGAATATTTTATAACCACTTGCTTATTTTGTAAAATTTGCACATTTCACCCATAATCAAAGCATTATATCAAATTAACACCTTATTATTCAAAATAATAGTTAGAGGAAATTCAATTTTATTTATAAAACGTTGGGGTCTTACAACCTCCCTTTCTTATGAAATTTCGTCCTCGAAATTGACGTACGTACCTGGTGTTTCAAAAAGGTGAGGATACCTCATTTTCATTTCTGATTCTAACTCCCAGGTCATTTCCTTAATAGCATGGTTCCTCTATAAAACTTTAACTTGTGGTATAACCTTTGTGCGTATGATATGCTCTTTCTTGTCCAAGATCTTGACAGGTACCTCCTCGTACGTTAAATCTTCGGCTATCTCATCTGGTTCTAACTCAATAATGTGGTTTTGGTCTTTCACATATTTACGAAGCACATATATGTGAAAAATATTATGAACACGAGACATTCTTGGAGGTAATGCGAGTCTATAGGCCACATTTCCTACTCGGTAAAGATTTTCAAATGGACCAACAAATTGTGGATTGAGCTTTCCTCTCTTCCCAAATATTGTAACTCCCTTCCATGGAGCAACATGTAACAATACATGATCCCCAATATTAAATTCCACGTCCTTTCAATGAAGATTCGTATAACTCTTTTGTCGATCCTGTGTCCTTTGTATACGTTGTCGGATCATTTGGATCTTCTCTGTAGTCATACATACTAACTCTGGTCCCAACAACGTTGCTTACCCCACGTCGTCCTAGCATATTGGAGAGTGACACTTTCGTCCAATAATGCTTCAAATGGAGCCACACCTATACTTACCTGATAACTGTTGTTGTAGGAGAATTCCACCAATGGTAGGTACTTATCCCAACTCCCTTTGAAATGTAGGACACATAGTCTTAATAGATCTTCAAGAGTTTGAATAGTTCTTTCTGATTGCCCGTCCGTTTGAGGATGGTATGGCGAACTGAATCGTAAATCTGTGCCCATAGCTTTCTGCAAGCTAACCCAAAATCGTGAAGTGAATCTTGGGTCACGATCCGAAACTATGGATACTGGCATGCCATGCAATCACTCAAACTCATTCATGTATATACGAGCAAGACGTTTAAGGGAATAAGTCTCCCGTATCGGCAAGAAATGAGCAGATTTGGTTAATCTATCAACAATAACCCAAATCGCATCTAGGCCTTGAGAAACCTTGGGAAGACCCGTAACAAAATCCATGGTAATGTGTTCCCACTTTCATTTCGGAATCTCAAGTGGTTGCAATGGACCCTTTGGCACTTGATGCTCTGCCTTTACATGTTGACAAGGTAAACACCTAGAGATAAACTCTGCAATCTCTCTCTTCATATTGCTCCACCAAATTGTATGTCGAAGATCATTATACATTTTGGTACTCCCAAGATGGATTGCAAATGGTGTGTTGTGTGCCTCCTTCACGATTCTATGCTTCAAGTCAGAATCGTTAGGAACACAAAGTCTGGAGTTGACTCGAAGTATTCCTTCTTCGTTGATTCTTGCTTCTAGAATAACACCTTCTTGCACTTTCATCTTCATACGCATCAGCTCTAGGTCCGTAGCTTGAACAACTTTAACTTTATCGATTAAAGTCGGTTCTACTCGTATATTTGATATCATCATGTGGGTACTTGGAGCCTTTACCTCTATCTCCATCCTTTGTAAGTCATATAAAAATGATCTTTGCATTGACAATATCGCACTCGTACCTGCATATGATCTTCTACTTAATGCGTCAGCTACCACGTTTACTTTTTCAGGATGATATTAGATGGTATGATCATAATCTTTCAACAGCTCGAGCCAACATCATTGCCGCATGTTGAGTTCCTTTTGGGTGAAGAAATATTTGAGGCTTTTATGATCTGTATAGATCTCCACTTTCTCCCTATACAGGTAGTGTCTCCAGAACTTTAACGCGAAAATGACTACAACCAACTCCAGATCATGACTAGGATAATTCCTGTCATATTCTTTGAGTTGTCGCGAGGCATAGGCTATGACTTTCCCATGTTGCATGAGAACACATCCTAACCCTTTGCATGAATCATCGCTGTAGATAACAAATACATCTGAACCCGATGGTATTGTCAGAACAGGTGCCGAAATGAGTATCTTCTTGAGCTCTTGGAAACTCTTCTCGCATTCCTCACTCCATAAGAATTTTGTATCTTTTCGAGTCAACCGAGTTAACGGAGTAGTGATTCGAGAAAATCCTTCCACAAATCTCCGATAATAACCAACTAAGCCCAGAAAGCTACGTACTTCGATCACCGACTTCGGTTGCTCTCAACTTTGTATTGCTTCAATCTTCACCGGGTCAACAGATACTCCATGTTTTGACACCACATGCCCAAGGAATGTCACTTCCTCAAGCCAGAACTCACATTTCTTTAGCTTGGCATATAACTTGTTATCATGAAGCCTTTGAAGTACAAGCTTCAAATGGCACTCTTGATCTTCACGGCTTTTGGAATAGATGAGGATGTCATCAATAAAGACAACAATGAAGTGATCCAAATATTCTTTGAACACACGGTTCATTATATCCATAAAAGCATCATGAGCATTAGTCAATCCAAAAGACATGACTAAGAATTCATAATGCACGTACCGAGTTCTGAAGGCAGTCTTTCGAATATCCTAAGTTTTAATCTTCATGATGATGATCCAGAACGAAGATCGATCTTTGAAAACAATTGTGCTCCTTGCAACTGGTCGAACAGATCATCAATCTGAGGTAGCAGATACCTATTCTTGATGGTGACATGGTTCAATTCCCGGTAGTCAATACAAAGTCGTATACTCCCGTCTTTCTTCTTTACGAATAAAATAAGAGCACCCCAAGGAGATGTACTAGGATGAATTAAACCTATGTCTAACAACTCCTATAGTTGGACCGTTAACTCTTGAAGTTTAATAAGAGCCATTCGATATGGGTTTTTAGAAATGGGTTTTGTACTAGGTTCAAGGTCAATAAAGAATTCAACTTCACGTTCTGGGGGTAGACCAGGTAGTTCTTCAGGAAATACGTTAGGAAATTCACTAACAACAGAAATATTATTCAAATCTAACGTATTTTTGTTCAAGTCCATGACATGGGCTAAGAAAGCTTGACATCCATTTTTCAATAAACGAATGGTTTTATGGCTTAATATGACTGTGATTGAATTTAGTGGTTTGTTTACTTGAATTCGAATAACAGGTTAGTTAGGAATATGAAAACTAACAACCTTACGAAAACAATCAATTTTAGCATGATGAGTGGATAACCAATAAATCCCTAAAATCACATCAAATACAAGTATTTTCAAGGAAATAAAATCGACAGGTAATGCGATGGTACCAACTTGGATCAAGAAAGATTTATAAACAGTGGATGTAACAAAAGTTTCTCCTAATGGAGTTTCAAAAGATAAGTCAAAGTCTAATTTCTCCGGAGTCAAGTTCAAACGTTGAGCACAAACATGAGAGATAAAAGAATGGGTAGAACCGGTATCTAATAAGGTATAACTTCGCAAGAGTTTATGATTAACTTACCCGTGATCACCTCGTTTGGGTTCCTTGCGTTTTGGGTAGTCACGACAAACGCTCTTCCAGGAACTGTTGACTTTGACTTGTTCAGGACAGCCTTTGGAGTCACCATCCCCATTGGACTTGGTTTCGCTGCAAGACAATCTCTAGCTATATAACCTTCCTTTCCACAGTTATAGCGCACCTTGGATTGTTGTGGACAGTTTGGGTTGATGTGTCCCTCTTTCCCGCATTTATAACATACGACCGGTGGTCGTTCTCCTCCCCTAGAAAAAGTTGATGTTGGTGCTGACGTCTTCACGTTATCATGGTTATACCTTCTCTTTTTGAAATCTCCTCCCGACTCGCTTCTTCTATTATTATGGCCACGATTACCACCAGAGTGGTTACCGCTTTTGTCCGTATTTTTTCCTCCCTGCTGGTTTTCATTGCTCCGATGACTGTTGCCACCGGTATGGCCCTAGTTGTGGTCCCTCGGTTGAACATACTCATTATCTCGCTCTAATAATTGAGCCTTGTTCACAACATTTGAATATAGAAAAATTTTTGTGAGAAATAAGATATTGCTGAATCTCGGGTTTCAGACCTCTCAGAATGATCCATGTCATACGTTCCTCATTCTCTACCAAATGAGGTATAAACATGGATAACTCCGCGAACTTAGCCTCGTACTGGGAAACAGTCATGTTGTTCTGCTCCAATCTAATAAACTCTACCTCCTTCATATGACGAATAATTTCAGGAAAGTACTTGTCATTGAATAGTTTCTGAAACGTTTCCAAAGACATGTTAAGTGCGGTAGGCTGGGTGCGCTTCACAGATTCCCACCAGTAATCTGTCTCACCACGGAACATAAAGGTGGCGAATGGAACCTTCTGTTTCTTTGTGCATCCCAAGACATCAAATATCTTGGTAATTTGTTTAACCCACGTTTTCGCCTTGATCAGATCCGGCTTTCCCATAAATTCTGGTGGTTCAAACTCTTTGAACTGTTTGGCTGTGATAAGCCATGTGTTGCTATCATTTCCACCCGTATTTTGTACACGAGTCTCCCTCTTCTGATTTTGCATGAACCGCAAAAAGCTTCTAAACATCCCATCATTCATCGTTTGTTCGGTAGTGTTGTTTATAGGAGGAATACTACCTTCTTGTTGCACGTTCCCCTAGTTGGTGATTAAAAGTGTCTCCACAGTCTCATTCACTCCTTTGTTTACATTTTCAGCTGTCATTCTCAAATACTGATATAAAACAAGGGTTAATTAAAGAAAAATTGACATACAACATATTATCCTTATATTCTGACCGACCAATTAAACACAAATAAGCTTAGGTAGGACACACTAGCGAATGATTTATTCATTTTTCCCCTCCTAGTTCTGTACCCCCAATCTCCGCAAAAGACCATATCCCAAAGCTCTGATACCAACTGTGACGCCCCCAAAATAGGTATACATCACCCATTCTGAGTCACCAAATATATGGTACAGAAAATAACTACAACTTCATTATTACAATTGTCGTGCAAAATACGACAACACATATGCTGTGAGTTTAAATACAAATATTGTCTTCTAGACAGTATTCAATCTCAAATAAGTCCTCATTACAATTATTGATACACCATACCCCGACTAGTTCCCGCTATATTCTCGCCTCTTGGGAAGAAAAATGGAACAATAAGGAAAAGGGTGAGCTCAACTAACTCAGTAAAGAATATTATGACTAAGATAATACATAACAAATTATCGTTAGCCTTCAATAAATAAAATAAAATATAATGGACGACCAGTTTTAGATCAATATTCGCAGCGAAAATAACAATTCATTAGAAGAGTTAAGTAGATAATGAAATCTACTATCATCTAATAATTTAAAAGTTCATCATCAATATTTTATCCCTATAACATCAATCAATACACATCTTGAATCAAATATTCATCTTTGCACTACGGGACAAATATATTCATTCGTATCACCAGTTGGTTATGTTTATCTCAACACCTGTTCATCTTTGCACTACGGGCCAAAGATATTCATCAAGACATCATTCATCTTTGCACTACAGGCCAAAAGATATTCAGTTATATAATCATTTAGGACTAAGGATGATGAAAAATATCTTAAAGAAAACGAATCCAATGAGATATAAGATCAAAGATTAGGGATTCGTACTTTAGTTTATTCAAGTTCAAAAATACTCCATAATAATCAATTGTGGAGCAGAATTTCAAAAATGAAGATCAAAACATGGATACAATCAAATATAGTAACCATAATAGAAAACTTTGATAATGAAAAGAACATTTAATTTTTTTGTGAATAGTGTTGTATTCGTGAATAGACTCGTATACGTGAATAGTAACCCCGACACGAAAAGGTAGAAATTCCACAAGAAAAATCATACTTCGTAAATAGTACTCGTGAATAGTACTGTATTCATGAATAATGTCATATACGAGAATAGTGTCGTATACGTGAATAATAACCTCGACATGAAAAAATAGAAATTTCACAATAAAATTCATACCAATATTTTAGAATAATGATATTGAAAGAAAAACATCATTTACGAAAAAAATAACATCCCTTACCTCAAAAGAACAGTACTTCCGGCTGAAATATCAGGCATAAGGATGAAGGAAACTTGCACTGAATAACAACTCTCAAAGTATCTAAATACTCACAAAAATACGCTCGATAATATAGAGAGAGAAAGCTTATGATTCTGGTTTGATTTTTAATTCTAACTAAACACCATATTTATAGAAAAATAATAGAACGCCAAAG
Source organism: Panax quinquefolius (assembly GCA_020205615.1). Lineage (NCBI taxonomy): Eukaryota > Viridiplantae > Streptophyta > Magnoliopsida > Apiales > Araliaceae > Panax > Panax quinquefolius. The sequence continues at coordinate 37,748,368 of CM035166.1, forward strand.
CAGACTAACCTGCTACCTATTGGTTTTACCTGCTACTATTCACGCCCACCACTTTTGAAATAATATTTTAGCACATTTCTCACCAACCAAAAGTGGGGCCCACCCATTCTAGAAAATTTCCAAAATATTTTAAATTTAAACAATAATTAACAACTTCAATAATTTATAATAAATATCCCTTTTATCAAAAAAATACGAATTTTATGTCTATTCCATAGGAAAATTTAATTCTCTACAACTTTGTAGAAGAAATATTTTCTAAATTCCAAACAGAAATGTCCGAAATCCACATACGGATGATTTTTAATACCTCAATTCTGACAAAATACTGATAAAACACCTCAACATTAATTCCTTCCTTTATATCCACATAAAAATAAATATTTTCTTATCATATAAATTAATAATTAATTATTCACAAATAATATTACAAAATCACAATTATGACAACCAGGTCGTTTATAAGAAAGAGGGGGCTTTCCAATAAGGATTTCTCCTTACTAGCGCACAATTAGGTGACCAAACCCATTTCCTAGACAGAACTTCCTTAGACATTGTCAATAATGATATCTAATAATATTATTCAAATAATATGAATTATTAATCTTATAATGGGAAATATTGTGCAGTGACAATTATTGAAACAACAATAATATAAAATATCAACGTAGCAATTATTGAATCAATAAAAGAAAATATTGAACACTAATTACTGTAACAATTATTAAGTAGTGCCTTCTTGCGTAAGAATCAATAATTCAAAAAATATTGTGCAATATAGTGTGCTACTGTGCAACCACGCGTATTACTGTACTTTAACCACCAGGTATTCCAATAGTTTTAACTGTAACAACTACGTCGTTATTTGTAAAAAGTCAAACTTATCGTTTTCTTCATCCCACCTTTTTTCGTTATGGGGCCCAAAAAATGGCTGAATGCCTGAACATTCCATTCGTAGTGTCCAAATGGAGTGGTGAATGCTGTTTTAAAAGATGAATCATTGGAAATACCAAGGCAGGGCAATGCCTTGACATATTTTTTAACTTGTTGGACGACAGAAGTATGAACGTCAGTCCAAGGTGGAGGATTGTTTTGCAAACGCTGAAAGAGAGGTTTGCAAATCTTCCTGAGATTCTTGTAAAACTTGCCTATATAATTTAGCGAGCCAAGAAATCTCTGCAGTTGGGTTTTATTGGTTATCTTATCTGGGAACTTGTCAGCGAATTGAATAGCTCGTTCAATAGGCTGAACTTGTCCATTGAAGATATTAAGACCAAGAAACCGTATTCTGACTGAAAACAGTCTGCATTTGGAAGGAGAAAGAACAAGACCATTAACTTTAATGAGGTTGTGAAGAATGATTTTAAATGTTTTTCGTGTTCTTCAATAGTCTTGGAATAAACAAGAATATCATCGATATAAACAACAATAAAATGGTGAAAAGGGTTTAGTATGTCATTGAGAATATTTTGAAATTCACTAGGAGCATTTTTTAGGCCAAATGCCTGAACATTCCATTCGTAGTGTCCAAAAGGAGTGGTGAATGCTGTTTTGTACCTATCATCTGGATGAATGGCAATTTGCCAGAAACCGGATTTAAGGTAAAATTTACTGAAAATGGTGGCATTACTTAACCTATTGATAAGGTCGTCTTTGTTGGGAAGAAATACCTAAATCCACTCTAAGACCTTGTTCAATGGTTTGTAATTGATAACTAAACGGGGTACACCTCTCTCTTTTTCTGCTTCATTGTTGACATAAAAAGCAGGGCAAGACCAAGGGGATTTACTATGTTTAATTAATCCTTTATTTAGGAGATCATTAATTTCTTTCTTACATAAATCCATTTGTTCATGACTCATCTGAATAGGTCTAGCCTTAATAGGAATTAAATGTTCTTTGAATTCCTTAGCATAAGGAAGCCTAACCATATGTTTTTTCTATGCCAATAGGCATTGGGGGAATCAGAACAAAGGTTATTTTTCATGTATGTTTTTAACTCTTCAATTTTTAATTGAACATCTTCATTTTGAAGCTGTTCTTCAATTCTTTTATATTTGATTTCTTCTTTCAAGAAACTCAAATGGGTAGATTTACAGTTTATTAAATTCAATGATTTGGAAATGGATTCCTCTTGAATGAATTTTAAATCTCTTTCTTTTGGTTTAATAAGAAACTTAAATGTTATTTTCTTTCCTAAATGTTTACAGGTTAATCCTTCATTACTAGTAGTAAATGGGTATAATAAATATATAAATGGTAATCCGAAAATGATTTTATCTGTAAGATTGCGAATTAAAACAAAAGATGTTTTAAAGCACATGCTATCTTGACAAATATGCACTTTAGGTAATTTATACTTTATTTCCATTTGACTAGCATTAGCAGAATTCAATTTTTCACTGGTTTTTTTGTAATACTTAGTTGGAATTAGACCTTCTTGAATACAGTTTAAATCAAGACTTTTTGTATCAACTAAGCGATGAAAGTATTATTGAAAAGTTTTTATCCACAACTAGGTTAATAGATACATACCATTTCTGGATGGTGATGTCTTTAATTCTTTCAAGTGAGAGACCTTGAATAAATAAGTCTAAAATATCTTTAGTACCCGATGATTCTGGTTCATCGTGATTTTCATCACTGGATGAGGAATCATTGATCTGAAGATCAGGCCTTTTATCAAAATCTTTTCTTAGATTAGAGACTTCTAATTTTAAATTAGCTATTTCTTTCTTTAATTTATTAACTTCTTGATTTAATTCTGGAAGACTAACTTCTTTAACTGGAGATTTAAATCTTTCCAAGGTTTTATTAAGACTAAAAATTGGTTTCTCTTTAGCTTTAATAAACTTATCATTTTCTCTATTATCTTTAGTTAATAAATCTTTCAACTGTTTCGTGTATTGAGCTTTTAACTTAGGATCAGTGATTTTACTAATTAAGTCAATTAACAAAGAACTTTCTTCATCATCTTTGTTAATTACATTAACTTTTTTATTGCAACAATTTGCATTGCAATTATTAGCACAAATAGTGACTTCTTCAGTGCCACTGCTTGAATCTTCATTACTATTATTAATAGAGGAATATGAAATGCTAGAGTTTTCGTCATTACTGACATCATTCTCTATTCTCATTAATCCTAATATATAATCAGTATCTTCACTAGTAATATTTAATTGAGACAACTTTTGTTTTACCTTGCACTCATTTTTATAATGACCCTTTTGCCCACAATTGTGGCACACAATTTTATTTTTATCATATTTTTTAGGTTTTTTATTATATTTTTTATTAACGGGTTTTGTCTTATTATAATAATTATCTTGATTCTTACTTTTATGACGACTACGTTTTTTCTTATGACGTCTATGACTTCTGTGAGAGTCAATATTTTTATGTCTGTGCTTCCGTCTATAAGGAGCCATATGAGGTAAACTATATTATTCGCAGAATGTTCCTAACTCATATTTGGCTTTCTTCTTTTTTTACTAGCCTGTTTGGCTAACTTGAAATCAATGCACATTTTTAATCCTATTTTTTGAATATAACTGATTATGTCACCATAAGTGAGATTATCATAATCAATATATCCCAAATCTTTGCTTAATTCCTCACGAACTTTATGAGCAAATAAGGATGGTAAACCATTGACAAATTTCTCTTTCCAGAATGGTTTATTACTGTCATTACGCATCATAACTCTTGAAGTAAAAACATCTTTGTACCATCTAAAATCGCTTAGAGTGGGACAAGTGAGATTACTCAACTGATCGTGGATTCTCTTTGTGATGTTACTAGGAGTTCTTACGAAGTGTTTTATTATGGTAAATATTAAAGTGTTTACTCCATCTGGTGGTCCTATACCAATAGTTTCATCAAAAATAGGGTTGCCGTCAGCGTCTAACTGAACAACATGGATGATAGATAATCTAGATTCTTCTGTGAGATGTTTTTCCCACTAAGATCTAAGAATACCTGTAAATCCACTAGCCAATAATTTAACAATATCTGGTTGAGTCAGGGTGTTGAATTTGGTTAGATAACTATTTGCTAACATGGACATATGATTTAGCTTATTGAGGATTTCTTGTTCACTAAATCCGTCATTGTTCCATTCATAGATTTTATTAGACGAAATAGAAAATTGTTTATCTAGATTTCTCTCTTCAAATTGTAAATCTGGAGGAGTTGGTCTAGAATACCAATTTCTGGTCATGCTAGTATTATGAACGGTTAACTTATTTAACTTATCATGTATGTCTTGAACTGATGTGGTTACTGACTGATCATCAGACTGAATACTGCTTTCATTATCAGAATTAATCTGATAGATAATAGCAATAGTACCGCTTATTTTCGGTTCAGTCTTTGTCTTTAATTTTTTAAATAACTGATCAATAGCCAAGGTAAGATCACTATCTTTATTAGGTAAACCTAATTTTTCTCTATTTTCTGGTAATTTTAACAGTGGTTGAAAAATTTTTGACTCTGGTTTTTTAATTATATTTTCTTCAAATTTTTCTTGATTCTGCCGGTGGTTTCGATTAAAAACAGTTTGATTTGTTTTTAAATGTTTCTTCAAACTTTGTTAAAAGAATCATGCCCTCAATAAAAGAATCGATGTGTTACATGAAGAAGCCTCTGGGCATTCCTCAGCTTCTTCCCAGAATGATTCAGTTAGCCAATTTACCGAAGATGATGGCCAGTACTATCCTTATGGCACCATCAACCTTCAGGACGCTCAAGACCCGTTTGCTGGCGTCTACAATGAAACCAACTCTTTATTCGGTCAATAGCTTTTGCCCGTGCCCCAGGTTATGAAAGATTCCACTTTCTCACCGAAAGTAGTTCAACAGTAAAAAGATGCTCTCTTTTCCACCGAAAGCATCATCAAGTCAAAAGTTGTCGACCACTTGGTCAAAAGCGTCTGTAATTGTCAAAAGTTAGCATTGTTTATCAACAGTAGCTTGTCTGTACTTTTACTTTTGCTTTTACCTTAGTAATTTGCTTTTACTTTTGCTTTAACTTTAGTAATTCCCTTTTACTTAAGTAAAATGTTTCTTACTTTACCCCAGTTAATGTAATAGTTCTCTTTCTTTGTATTATAAAAGGAAGGCGAGCTCATTTGGCAAATCAGTTTTTGAAACTTAGAAAGACTCTGAGCTCTCTCTCTCTCAGACTAATCTTTAGTTTCCACCTCTGATTAGCCTACCTATCCCCTCTTCTCTACTTCTCTAGTCAAATGTTTTAGTTTTGTAAGTACTTATTTTCTTCTCTCTTTTTAGTTTGTACATAGTTTGTATTAATCAATAAAATCAGTTTTAATTTAGTAATAGACTGTGTTGATATTTGTATGCGCTCTCTAGCATCAATATAATCTTTGATATAATCTTTGCTTCCGTCCCCAAAAAGTATCAGAGCTAAGTTGTATTTAACTTAGCTCATGGATAAAAACAGGAGCTAAGTAAAAGATTATTAATGTTTCCACCATCACAGTTTGATTCACCGATAGCATCAAGAACCAACAATGTGGCTCTGATACCATATGACAACGGTGATTAAGTTTTTAAAAGAAAAACTTAAACAATAGAAAAAAGAAAAGATTAAGAAGATGACCAGTGAATCGGTAAAGTAATCTCTTTCTTTTATTTATAAACATTTGAGGAAGGGATTACATTAATTCCTAGACTAAATGTTTAAGGGAAGAAGAAAGTATTGAAGACTTCTTCTTCATCTTTAACTAAGAAGATCGAAGCTGAAAGCTTCGTCTCCGGCTAACTAAGAGAGAAGGGAGAGGACCTCGGAAGAGCTTTCTAGAGAGAGAAGCTCTGAGGCTATACTAAATTAAGCCTAAATAACTCTAAACACTTCGAGTTGTTTAAATAGAAAACTGAAAAGTAAATTACTATTTGATTCACGCAGGAATCACTATTACATTGACTGAAGTAAAAGTAATTTACTAAAGTAAAAGTAAAACGTAAGAAACATTTTACATTTACTTTTACATGGGTAAATGTAAGAAACATTTAACTAAGTTAAAAACATTTAACTTAAATAAAAGCAAAAGTTATTCTTTTACTTTTACTTTTACATTCTAACTAAATTAAAAGACTTTTGCTTTAAGTAAAAGCAAAAGCTGATGATGGCTGGGGCCATCACTGTCGGTTGACTGAAGATGCCTCTGACGTCTTCTTCCTTGACTTGGTCCGTCTCCTGTGGATGTCGGAAGGTGCAGTTGATCATCTTCTCAGATGAGTCACCATCCCCTACTATTCCGCCTTAAAATTTTTATCCAGGAAATAACCCTATTAGCCCAAAAATTTGGTTTATAAAGGAGGAAAAAAAATTTCTACCGAAAATTGGTCAAAATCTTCAAAATTTCTTAGATTTTTAAAAAAAATTTGTTTAAAAACAAATCAGACTGATGTCTGAAATAAAGGATCACTCGATTGGTCCTGATCTATCAGTAAATCAATCTAAACAGAAGACTAATTTGTTAACTGTTTAAACAAAAATTCTTTTTCTTGAAGGTCCACTTAGACTCTAGCCTAACTTGCCTTAAATACATACTCGTTGATCTAAAGGTTCCCTTTAGCCTTATACTACTCCCAATTGAGACTTACAAACGGCATTAGTCGGGACTTAAGGCGATCTTGGATGTTTCTCGGCGAAGGTGGGGCGATTAAAAGCGGAGCAAGAAAAATAAAAGTTTGGAAAAACCTTTAAGTAAACAAATCAAACTGTTTTTAATCGAAACCACCGATAGCATCAAGAACCAACCGTGTGGCTCTGATACCATATGACAGCGGTGATTAAGTTTTTAAAAGAAAAACTTAAACAACAGAAAAAAGAAAAGATTAAGAAGATGACCAGTGAATCGGTAAAGTAATCTCTTTCTTTTATTTATAAACATTTGAGGAAGGGATTACATTAATTCCTAGACTAAATGTTTAAGGGAAGAAGGAAGTATTGAAGACTTCTTCTTCATCTTTAACTAAGAAGATCGAAGCTGAAAGCTTCGTCTCCCGCTAACTAAGAAAGAAGGAGAGGGACCTCGGAAGAGCTTTCAGAGAGAGAAGCTACGAGGCTATCTTGAATTAAGCTTAAACAACTCTAAACACTTGAGTTGTTTAAATAGAAAACTGAAAAGTAAATTACTATTTGATTCACGCAGGAATCACTATTACATTAACTGAAGTAAAAATAATTTACTAAAGTAAAAGTAAAACGTAAGAAATATTTTACATTTACTTTTACATGGGTAAATGTAAGAAACATTTAACTAAGTTAAAAACATTTAACTTAAATAAAAGCAAAAGTTATTCTTTTACTTTTACTTTTACATTTTAACTAAATTAAAAGACTTTTTGTTTAAGTAAAAGCAAAAAGATGATGATGGTTTCGGGCCATCATTTGTTGATTATTGAAGATGCCTCTGGCGTCTTCTTCCTTGACTTGGTCCGTCTCCTGTGGATGCCGGAAGGTGCAGTTGATCATCTTCTCAGATGAGTCACCATCCCCTACTATTCCGCCTTAAAATTTTTATCCAGGAAATAACCCTATTAGCCCAAAAATTTGGTTTATAAAGAAGGAGGAAAAAAAATTTCTACCAAAAATTGGTCAAAATCTTCAAAATTTCTTAGATTTTTTAAAAAATTTTGTTTAAAAACAAATCAGACTGATGTCTGAAATAAAGGATCACTCGATTGGTCCTGATCTATCAGTAAATCAATCTAAACAGAAGACTAATTTGTTAACTGTTTAAACAAAAATTCTTTTTCTTGAAGGTCCACTTAGACTCTAGCCTTACTTGCCTTAAATTCATACCCGTTGATCTAAAGGTTCCCTTTAGCCTTACACTACTCCCAATTGAGACTTACAAACGGCATTAGTCGATACTTAAGGCGATCTTGGATGTTTCACGGCGAAGGTGGGGCGATTAAAAGCGGAGCAAGAAAAATAAAAGTTTGGAAAAACCTTTAAGTAAACAAATCAAACTGTTTTTAATCGAAACCACCGATAGCATCAAGAACCAACCGTGTGGCTCTGATACCATATGACAGCGGTGATTAAGTTTTTAAAAGAAAAACTTAAACAACAGAAAAAAGAAAAGATTAAGAAGATGACCGGTGAATCGGTAAAGTAATCTCTTTCTTTTATTTATAAACATTTGAGGAAGGGATTACATTAATTCCTAGACTAAATGTTTAAGGGAAGAAGGAAGTATTGAAGACTTCTTCTTCATCTTTAACTAAGAAGATCGAAGCTGAAAGCTTCGTCTCCGGCTAACTAAGAGAGAAGGGAGAGGACCTTGGAAGAGCTTTCTAGAGAGAGAAGCTCTGAGGCTATACTGAATTAAGCCTAAACAACTCTAAACACTTCGAGTTGTTTAAATAGAAAACTGAAAAGTAAATTACTATTTGATTCACGCAGGAATCACTATTACATTGACTGAAGTAAAAGTAATTTACTAAAGTAAAAGTAAAACGTAAGAAACATTTTACATTTACTTTTACATGGGTAAATGTAAGAAACATTTAACTAAGTTAAAAACATTTAACTTAAGTAAAAGCAAAAGTTATTCTTTTACTTTTACTTTTACATTTTAACTAAATTAAAAGACTTTTTGTTTAAGTAAAAGCAAAAGATGATGATGGCTGGGGCCATCACTGTCGGTTAACTGAAGATGCCTCTGGCATCTTCTTCCTTGACTTGGTCCGTCTCCTGTGGATGTCGGAAGGTGCAGTTGATCATCTTCTCAGATGAGTCACCATCCCCTACTATTCCGCCTTAAAATATTTATCCAGGAAATAACCTTAGATTTTGTAAAAAAAATTTGTTTAAAAATCAAATCAGACTTAAATCTGAAATAAAGGATCACTCGATTGGTCCTGATCTATCAGTAAATCGATCTAAACAGAAGACTAATTTGTTAACTGTTTAAACAAAAATTCTTTTTCTTAAAGGTCCACTTAGACTCTAGCCTTACTTGCCTTAAAATTCCTTAGCTCTAAATCATTCTGGGAAGAAGCTGAGGAATGCCCAGAGGCTTCTTCATGTAACTCAAATATTCTTTTATTGAGGGCTTGACTGATAAATTTCTTTGGGAGATACTCTGGTATATTCCAGTTATGTAAAACTTGACTGATATTTTCATAACTATTTTCTTCTTGGTTAATTATGTCAGGTATAGGTTGCAAAGTTGACCTGTGACTAGCTGAGGAGCTAGATCTAAATAACCTACTCATCTTTATTGGATTCAAAATTTTTTCACTCTTTATCTTCCATTCAGACCCTCTTACCTGGGCAGACTCATACCTATTGTTCTAAAACCCTATATTGCTCGCACGTGAGACTTACCTAGGGTTGACAACGAACAAGGTGTTCTACAGTAAGTTAGGTGACTTCCGGTAAAGAATAAAAGAAATTTTGAAAACAGTATGAATGAGGTAAATCAGAAGATTTTACTAGCAGCTAGAAAAGAAATACAACTTGGATCTGATACCATTTGGGGGCGGAAGCAAAGATTATATGAAAAAGAGAGCGCATACAAATATCAACACAGTCTATTACTAAATTAAAACTGATTTTATTGATTAATACAAACTATGTACAAACTAAAAAGAGAGAAGAAAACAAGTACTTACAAAACTAAAACATTTGACTAGAGAAGTAGAGAAGAGGGGATAGGTAGGCTAATCAGAGGTGGAAACTAAAGATTAGTCTGAGAGAGAGAGCTCGAGTCTTTTTAAGTTTCGAAAACTGATTTGCCAAATGAGCTCGCCTTCCTTTTATAATACAAAGAAAGAGAACTATTACATTAACTGGGGTAAAGTAAGAAACATTTTACTTAAGTAAAAGGGAATTACTAAAGTAAAAGCAAAAGTAAAAGAAAATTACTAAGGTAAAAGCAAAAGTAAAAGTACAGACAAGCTACTGTTGATAAACAGTGCTAACTTTTGACAATTACAGACGCTTTTGACCAAGTGGTCGACAACTTTTGACTTGATGATGCTTTCGGTGGAAAAGAGAGCATCTTTTTACTGTTGAACTGCTTTAGGTGAGAAAGTGGAATCTTTCATAACTGGCTGCCGGGGCAGGTGCTAGCTGACTGAACAGTAGCTGGTTTTACTATAGACGTCAGGCAAACGGGTTCTGAGCGTCCTGAAGGTTGATGGTGCCATAAGGATCGTCTGAGCCCATCATCTTGATAAATTATTCTCAATCATTACGGGAAGAAGTCAAGAATGCCTAGAGGCTTCTTCATGTAACTCATCGATTCTTTTATTGAGGGCTTGAGCAATTAATTTTAACTCATTACCGGAGCAGTCTTTGAAATCAGAAATGCTACGGGAACAGGAAGAACCGGTAGGACTAGTTTTTAACTTTGACTCTTTTGAAATCTTCTTCTGACTTAAGGCATAAGGCTCGATGGGAATGACTTTAGACACCTTTGCCTGAATGACTGGGGAACTGACTGAGACTGGAATAGGGGCAACAGGAAATTCCTGCTGAACCTGACCTATGATTCTGTTAATGTCGAACTTATCCCACCATTTGATGTAAAAAAAGCGGGAAAGTCGAGGGAGTGGATCAGCAATAACTATTGGATTAGAAGCATTAACAACAGAGCGCGGTGAAACACCGTATTGCCATTTGAGGATCCAGGGGACCTTGTATTTACTGGTAAAGAGAAGAGTGAGAGTAATGTTCTCATTCTTTGGATCGGATTTACTATTATTAGCAAAATGAGTAACTTGAACCTTAAAGGGGTCGGGAAGGAGGTCGTGGGTAGAACCATGCCTATACCACCAGAGGACGAACCAATAAGGAATTTGACTTTTGAACTTATGATCAAATTGGATGAACCAGGAATGACTATGGGACTCATTCTGATGAAGGAGAACCTTATACCAGGCATCAATATAATCATAAAAACACAAGGAATTGTTTTGACTGGTGAGATCCATTAGATCAGAGGGATTTTTACCCCAATCAAAAATTTGAAGGAATTGTTTAATATACAAAGAATGATAAAGGACTTTTGATTTATCATTATTTGCATAAATGGGTTTGATATTTACTTGACTTCTGTTTGAGGAGAATGTCCTTATAATATCAAGAGACTTATAAGGAGCGGATGGAGGAAAATGCCAACGGGGAAAAAAAAGCTGGGCGTGAGTTTAATCGGGTCATTTTTGGTTTCATGTATGGTTCAATATGGAACAAGTAACTTTCCCATTTGAGCATATGCTCGGAAGGGGTAATGGCGGGAGGCAAGACGAGGTCTTATTTGGATTCTTGAAACGGATCAATGGGTTCGTTTTATTAACTAGAAATTTGAATAAAGGTTTGGGGATTATCCCAAGACGCGATAAACTTGTTTGGTGGTGGTAGACATGAGTAATTGGGTGAGGAACTAAGGTTAAATGCAATTTGATTACTTTGGCCAAGATGGGCGACCGGACCACATGAGGAAGAAGATCCTCTGAGCTCTCATGTTGTATGGTACCTGTATGAATAAACTCTCGAGTAAGAAAATCAGGAATAGAATTATCATTACCTTTAATGTACTCAATATCAAAATCAAAAATGCTTAACAAAGCTTGCTTGCTCAGCGAAAAAAGAATGCTTAGAGGCCAAATTCTCAACATCTTTTTCTAAAATGTATTTGGCTGATTTGCAATCAATGCGAACTAGAAATTTCTGATTTAATAAGTCATTTTGGAATTTGTTAATACATAATACTAATGAAAGAATCTCTTTTTTAATAGTACTATATTTCGACTGTGTAGTATTCCATGCGCCGGAATGAAAACGAACAATTTGTTCTGGGGAATCTGTTGTTAACTTTTGTTTAAGAATGCCTCCAAAGCCAATATCTGAGGCGTCAGTTTTAACAATTTTGAAAGCTGAATCATTGGAAATACCAAGGCAGGGCAATGCCTTGACATATTTTTTAACTTGTTGGACGACAGAAGTATGAACGTCAGTCCAAGGTGGAGGATTATTTTGCAAACGCTGAAAGAGAGGTTTGCAAATCTTCCTGAGATTCTTGTAAAACTTGCCTATATAATTTAGTGAGCCAAGAAATCTCTGCAGTTGGGTTTTATTGGTTATCTTATCTGGGAACTTGTCAGCGAATTGAATAGCTCCTTTAATAGGCTAAACTTGTCCATTGAAGATATTAAGACCAAGAAACCGTATTCTGACCTGAAACATGCTGCATTTGGAAGGAGAAAGAACAAGACCATTAACTTTAACAATTGTGAAGAATGATTTTAAATGTTTTTCGTTTTCTTCAATAGTCTTGGAATAAACAAGAATATCGTCGATATAAACAACAATAAAATGGCTGAAAGGGTTTAGTATGTCATTGAGAATATTTTGAAATTCACTGGGAGCATTTTTTAGGCCAAATGCCTGAACATTCCATTCGTAGTGTCCAAATGGAGTGGTGAATGCTGTTTTGTACCTATCATCTGGATGAATGGAAATTTGCCAAAAACCAGATTTAAGGTCAAATTTACTGAAAATGGTGGCATTACTTAACCTATTGATAAGGTCATCTTTGTTGGGAAGGGGGTACCTAATCCACTCTAAGACCTTGTTCAATGGTTTGTAATTGATAACTAAACGGGTTACACCTCTCTCTTTTTCTGCTTCATTGTTGACATAAAAAGCAGGGCAAGACCAAGGGGATTTACTATGTTTAATTAATCCTTTATTTAGGAGATCATTAATTTCTTTCTTACATAACTCCATTTGTTCATGACTCATCTGAATAGGTTTAGCCTTAGTAGGAATTAAATGTTCTTTGAATTCCTTAGCATAAGGAAGCCTAACCATATGTTTTTTTCTATGCCAAAAGGCATTGGGGGAATCAGAACAAAGGTTATTTTTCATGTATGTTTTTAACTCTTCATTTTTTAATTGAACATCTTCATTTTGAAGCTGTTCTTCAATTCTTTTATATTTGATTTCTTCTTTCAAGAAACTCAAATGGGTAGATTTACAGTTTATTAAATTCAATGATTTGGAAATGGATTCCTCTTGATTGAATTTTAAATCTCTTTCTTTTGGTTTAATAAGAAACTTAAATGTTATTTTCTTTCCTAAATGTTTACAGGTTAATCCTTCATTACTAGTAGTAAATGGGTATAATAAATATATAAATGGTAATCCAAAAATGATTTTATCTGTAAGATTGCGAATTAAAACAAAAGATGTTTTAAAGCACATGTTATCTTGACAAATATGCACTTTAGGTAATTTATACTTTATTTCCATTTGACTAGCATTAGTAGAATTCAATTTTTCACTGGTTTTTTTGTAATACTTAGTTGGAATTAGACCTTCTTGAATACAGTTTAAATCTGCACCTGTGTCAACTAAGGCAGTAAGCTGTATTGAAAAGTTTTTATCCACAACTAGGTTAATAGATACATACCATTTCTGGATGGTGATGTCTTTAATTCTTTCAAGTGAGAGACCTTGAATAAATAAGTCTGAAATATCTTTAGTACCCGATGATTCTGGTTCATCGTGATTTTCATCACTGGATGAGGAATCATTGATCTGAAGATCAGGCCTTTTATCAAAATCTTTTCTTAGATTAGAGACTTCTAATTTTAAATTAGCTATTTCTTTCTTTAATTTATTAACTTCTTGATTTAATTCTGGAAGACTAACTTCTTTAACTGGAGATTTAAATCTTTCCAAGGTTTTATTAAGATTAAAAATTGGTTTCTCTTTAGCTTTAATAAACTTATCATTTTCTCTATTATCTTTAGTTAATAAATCTTTCAACTGTTTCGTGTATTGAGCTTTTAACTTAGGATCAGTGATTTTACTAATTAAGTCAATTAACAAAGAACTTTCTTCATCATCTTTGTTAATTACATTAACTTTTTTATTGCAACAATTTTCATTGCAATTATTAGCATAAATAGTGACTTCTTCAGTGCCACTGCTTGAATCTTCATTACTGTTATTAATAGAGGAATATGAAATGCTAGAGTTTTCGTCAAGACTGACATCATTCTCTATTCTCATTTGGGGGATAGGTCATTATAGTTTTAGATATAGTAAATTACTATTTGATAAATAAGCTAAATCTAGTTCGCAGTATGAATGAAGTTTTTCTTTTAAAAACTTAATCAACGGCGGTGATTAAGTTTTTATAAGAAAAACTTAAACAATAGAAAAAAGAAAAGATTAAGAAGATGACCGGTGAATCGATAAAGTAATCTCTATCTTTTATTTATAAACATTTGAGGAAGGGATTACATTAATTCCTAGACTAAATATTTAAGGGAAGAAGGAAGTATTGAAGACTTCTTCTACATCTTTAACTAAGAAGATCGAAGCTGAAAGCTTCGTCTCCGGCTAACTAAGAGAGAAGGGAGAGGACCTCAGAAGAGCTTTCTAGAGAGAGAAGCTCTGAGGCTATACTAAATTAAGCCTAAACAACTCTAAACACTTCAAGTTGTTTAAATAGAAAATTGAAAAGTGAATTACTATTTGATTCACGCAGGAATCACTATTACATTGACTGAAGTAAAAATAATTTACTAAAGTAAAAGTAAAACGTAAGAAACATTTTACATTTACTTTTACATGGGTAAATGTAAGAAACATTTAACTAAGTTAAAAATATTTAACTTAAGTAAAAGCAAAAGTTATTCTTTTACTTTTACTTTTACATTTTAACTAAAGTAAAAGACTTTTGCTTTAAGTAAAAGCAAAAAGTCGATGATGGTCAGGGGCCATCACTTTGTCGATTATTGAAGATGTCTCTGGCGTCTTCTTCCTTGACTTGGTCTGTCTCCTGTGGATGTCGGAAGGTGCTGTTGATCATCTTCTCAGATGAGTCACCATCCCCTACTATTCCGCCTTAAAATTTTTCTCCAAGAAATAACCTTATCAGCCCAAAAATTTGGTTTATAAAGAAGGAGGAAAAAAACTTTCTACCAACAATTGGTCAAAATCTTCAAAATTTCTTAGATTTTGTAAAAAATTTTTGTTTAAAAACAAATCAGACTGAAATCTGAAATAAAGGATCACTCGATTGGTCCTGATCTATCCGTAAATCGATCTAAACAGAAGACTAATTTGTTAACTGTTTAAACAAAAATTCTTTATCTTGATGGTCCACTTAGACTCTAGCCTTACTTGCCTTAAATACATACCCGTAGATCTAAAGGTTCCCTTTAGCCTTAAACTGCTCCCAATTGAGACTTACAAATGGCATTAGTCGAGACTTAAGGCGATCTTGGGTGTTTCACGGCAAAGGTGGGGCGATTAAAAGCGGAGCAAGAAAAATAAAAGTTTGGAAAAACATTTAAGTAAACAAATCAAACTGTTTTTAATCGAAACCACCGATAGCATCAAGAACCAACCGTGTGGCTCTGATACCATATGATAGCGGTGATTAAGTTTTTAAGAGAAAAACTTTAACAACAGAAAAAAGAAAAGATTAAGAAGATGACCGGTGAATCGGTAAAGTAATCTCTTTCTTTTATTTATAAACATTTGAGGAAGGGATTACATTAATTCGTAGACTAAATGTTTAAGGGAAGAAGGAAGTATAGAAGACTTCTTCTTCATCTTTAACTAAGAAGATCGAAGCTGAAAGCTTCGTCTCCGGCTAACTAAGAGAGAAGGGAGAGGACCTCGGAAGAGCTTTCTAGAGAGATAAGCTCGAGGCTATCTTGAATTAAGCTTCAAACAACTCTAAACACTTGAGTTGTTTAAATAGAAAAAGCGAAAAGTAAATTACTATTTGATTCACGCAGAATCACTATTACATTGACCGAAGTTAAAGTAATTAACTAAAGTAAAAGTAAAACGTAAGAAACATTTTACATTTAATTTTACATGGGTAAATGTAAGAAACATTTAACTAAGTTAAAAACATTTAACTTAAGTAAAAGCAAAAGTTATTCTTTTACTTTTACTTTTACATTTTAACTAAAGTAAAAGACTTTTGCTTTAAGTAAAAGCAAAAGTCGATGATGGTCAGGGGCCATCATCGCTTTGGCCGATTATTGAAGATGCCTCTGGCGTCTTCTTCCTTGACTTAATCCGTCTCTCATGTGGATCTTTGGAAGGTTCTGTTGATCATCTTCTCAGATGAGTCACCATCCCCTACTATTCCGCCTTAAAATTTTTATCCAGGAAATAACCCTATTAGCCCAAAATTTTGGTTTATAAAGAAGGAGGAAAAAAATTTTCTACCGAAAATTGGTCAAAATCTTCAAAAATTCTTTAATTTTTGTAAAAAAATTTTTGTTTAAAACAAATCGGTCGAAATTTGATCTGAGGATCACTCGATTAAATCCGATCTATCAAGACTGAATCGATCTAAACAGAAGACTAAATTGTTAACTGTTTAAACAAAAATTCTTTCTTTTGTTATTCCGCTTAAAACTCGAACCGTTTCTTGCTTTAAGTAAACTCACACAGAGATCTAATGATACCCTTAGCCTAAACAGCTCCCAACCTGGAGTCTTACAACGGCATAATGGGACTTATGGCGATCTTAGGTGTTTTACAGCAAGTCAGGCGATTGAAAGTGGAGCAAAAGAAGAAAAAGTTTGAAGAAACATTTAAAAACAAATCAAACTGTTTTTAATCGAAACCACCGACAGAATCAAGAACCAACCGTGTGGCTCTGATACCATATGATAGCGGCGATTAAGTTTTTAAAAGAAAAAACTTAAACAGAAAAGAAAAGATTAAGAAGAAAACCAGTTAATCGGTAAAGCAATCTCTTTCTTTTATTTATAAACATTTAGGGAAGGGATTACATTATATCCTAAGAGTAAATGTTTGAGAGGGAAGATCAAAGTACGAAGGACTTCGTCTTCATATTCTAACTAAGAAGATCGAAGCTGAAAGCTTCATCTCCGGCTAACTCTAGAGAGAAGGGAGAGAGGACCTCGGAAGAGCTTTCTAGAGAGATAAGCTACGAGGCTATCTTGAATTAAGCTTCAAACAACTCTAAACACTTGAGTTGTTTAAATAAAAAAAAGCTGAAAAGTAAATTACTATTTGATTCACGCAGAATCACTATTACATCGATCAAGTAAAATAATTTACTAAAGTAAAAGTAAAACGTAAGAAACATTTTACATTTACTTTTACATGGGTAAATGTAAAAACATTTAACTAAATAAAAACATTTAACTTAAATAAAAGCAAAAGTTATTCTTTTACTTTTACTTTTACATTTTAACTAAAGTAAAAGACTTTTGCTTTAAGTAAAAGCAAAAAGTCGATGATGGTCAGGCCATCATCGTCGATTATTGAAGATGCCTCTGGCGTCTTCTTCCTTGACTTGGTCCGTCTCTTGTGGATCTTAGGAAGGTCTTGTTGATCATCTTCTCGGATGAGTCACCATCCCTACTATTCCGCCTTAAAAATTTTTATCCGAGAAATAACCTATCATTGAAAAATTTGGTTTATAAAGAAGGAGGAAAAAATTTCACTCTAAAAATTGGTCAAAATCTTCAAAAATTCTTTAATTTTTGTAAAAAATTTTGTTTAAAAACAAATCGATGAAATCGATCTGAGGATCACTCGATTAATCTCGATCTATCAATCTGATCGATCTAAATGTAAGACTAAATTGTTAATTGTTTAAACAAAAATTCTTTCTTTTGTTATTCCGCTTAAACTCGAACCGTTCTTGCTTTAAGTAAACTCATACCTGTAGATCTAATGATACCCTTAGCCTAAACTGCTCCCAACCTGGAGTCTTACAACGGCATAACGGGACTTATGGCGATCTTAGGTGTTTTACAGCAAGTCAGGCGATTGAAAGTGGAGCAAAAGAAGAAAAAGTTTGAAGAAATATTTAAAAACAAATCAAACTGCTTTTTAATTGAAACCAAGCGACGAATCAAGAACCAACCGTGTGGCTCGATACCATATATAAATGACGATTAAGTTTTAAAAGAAAAACTTAAACGAAAAAGAAAAGATTAAGAAGAAAACCTATTAATCGGTAAAGCAATCTCTTTCTTTTATTTATAAATATTTAGGGAAGGGATTACATTATATCCTAAGACTAAATGTTTGAGAGGGAAGATCAAAGTACGAAGGACTTCGTCTTCATATTCTAACTAAGAAGATCGGTTTGAAAGCTTAAATCTGCAACTAACTCTGAGAGAGAGGGAGAGAGGACCTCGGAAGAGCTTTCTAGAGAGATAAGCTCTAAGGCTATACTGAATTAAGCCTAAACAACTCTAAACACTTCAAGTTGTTTAAATAGAAAACTGAAAAGTAAATTACTATTTGATTCACGCAGGAATCACTATTACATTAACTGAAGTAAAAGTAATTTACTAAAGTAAAAGTAAAACGTAAGAAACATTTTACATTTACTTTTACATGGGTAAATGTAAGAAACATTTAACTAAGTTAAAAACATTTAACTTAAGTAAAAGCAAAAGTTATTCTTTTACTTTTACTTTTACATTTTAACTAAAGTAAAAGACTTTTGCTTTAAGTAAAAGCAAAAGCTGATGATGGCTGGGGCCATCACTGTCGGTTGACTGAAGATGCCTCTGGCGTCTTCTTCCTTGACTTGGTCCGTCTCCTGTGGATGCCGGAAGGTGCTTTTGATCATCTTCTCAGATGAGTCACCATCCCCTACTATTCCGCCTTAAAATTTTTATCCAGGAAATAACCCTATCAGCCCAAAAATTTGGTTTATAAAGAAGGAGGAAAAAAATTTTCTACCGAAAAATGGTCAAAATCTTCAAATATTCTTTAATTTTTGTAAAAAATTTTTGTTTAAAAAAAATCGGTCGAAATCGATCTGAGGATCACTCGATTAAATCACGATCTATCGATCTGATCGATCTAAACAGAAGACTAAATTGTTAACTGTTTAAACAAAAATTCTTTCTTTTGTTATTCCGCTTAAACTCGAACCGTTCTTGCTTTAAGTAAACTCATACCTATAGATCTAATGATACCCTTAGCCTAAATTGCTCCCAACCTGGAGTTTTACAACGGCATAACGGGACTTATGGCGATCTTAGGTGTTTTACAGCAAGTCAGGCGATTGAAAGTGGAGCAAAAGAAGAAAAAGTTTGAAGAAACATTTAAAAACAAATCAAACTATTTTTAATCGAAACCACCGACAGAATCAAGAACCAACCGTGTGGTTCTGATACCATATGACAGCGGCGATTAAGTTTTTAAAAGAAAAAACTTAAACAGAAAAGAAAAGATTAAGAAGAAAACCGGTTAATCTGTAAAGCAATCTCTTTCTTTTATTTATAAACATTTAGGGAAGGGATTACATTATATCCTATGACTATATGTTTGAGAGGGAAGATCGAAGTACGAAGGACTTCGTCTTCATATTCTAACTAAGAAGATCGAAGCTAAAAGCTTCGTCTCCGGCTAACTCTAAAGAGAAGGGAGAGAGGACCTCGGAAGAGCTTTCTAGAGAGAGAAGCTCTGAGGCTATACTAAATTAAGCCTAAACAACTCTAAACACTTCGAGTTGTTTAAATAGAAAACTGAAAAGTAAATTACTATTTGATTCACGCAGGAATCACTATTACATTGACTGAAGTAAAAGTAATTTACTAAAGTAAAAGTAAAATGTAAGAAACATTTTACATTTACTTTTACATGGATAAATGTAAGAAACATTTAACTAAGTTAAAAATATTTAACTTAAGTAAAAGCAAAAGTTATTCTTTTACTTTTACTTTTACATTTTAACTAAAGTAAAAGACTTTTGCTTTAAGTAAAAGCAAAAGCTGATGATGGCTGGGGCCATCACTGTCGGTTGATTGAAGATGCCTCTGGCATCTTCTTCCTTGACTTGGTCCTTCTCCTGTGGATGCCGGAAGGTGCTGTTGATAATCTTCTCAGATGAGTCACCATCCCCTACTATTCCGCCTTAAAATTTTTATCCAGGAAATAACCCTATCAGACCAAAAATTTGGTTTATAAAGAAGGAGGAAAAAAAATTTTCTACCGAAAATTAGTCAAAATCTTCAAAATTTCTTAGATTTTGTAAAAAAAAATTTGTTTAAAAACAAATCAGACTGAAATCTTAAATAAAGGATCACTCGATTGGTCCTGATCTATCAGTAAATCGATCTAAACAGAAGACTAATTTGTTAACTGTTTAAACAAAAATTCTTTTTCTTGAAGGTCCACTCAGACTCTAGCCTTACTTGCCTTAAATACATACTCGTAGATCTAAAGGTTCCCTTTAGCCTTACACTGCTCCCAATTGAGACTTACAAACGGCATTAGTCAAGACTTGAGGCCATCTTGGGTGTTTCACGGCGAAGGTGGGGCGATTAAAAGCGGAGCAAGAAAAATAAAAGTTTGGAAAAACATTTAAGTAAACAAATCAAACTATTTTTAATCGAAACCACCGATAGCATCAAGAACCAACCGTGTGGCTCTAATACCATCTGACAGCGGTGATTAAGTTTTTAAAAGAAAAACTTAAACAACAGAAAAAAGAAAAGATTAAGAAGATGACCGGTGAATCGGTAAAGGAATCTCTTTCGCAGATACACCTCCTTGTTCTGTCTTAACTGAAATGTTTTAAATAAGCAAGGATGAGCACAAATTGCCCATCAAGTAATATGCAACAAGGGTGTAGGATATATATATCACAAGGTTTGAAATATCGAAGGTTATTTCTAGGATAGTTCAAAGTGTCAGAATAACCTCATGAATGAGAAATATCAACAATTCTTGGAATAAGAACGACAATTCAATATAAATCAACAGAAATGTATATGAATTCAACGACTATCAAGGTGTCTAACTGGATAAACAATTTATACTGAGTAGTCACTAAGGACTATTGAACATCTACTAGAATCATCAATATTAAACTGATAACCCAAAAGAACAAGTATTATATAGGATCAGTCTAAAATACTCCACGTTATGCATAACACTACAGTAATAATATACTCATGTGTTGGGGTTTCCAACAACATACAATCCCCTTACCATAAGGGTTGTTCAACTCAGTTTTCCGATTTCCGCACCAGTCAATTGGTTTGGACAGTTTTATAAACATGCATATAATCTAGCCGAATCAAATGGCATAGATACTTTCACAATATTCAAGGACAATACTAAGTTCACATGGATAATAGTTTTCACAAGGGTTTAAGCCTAATGGATTATTTGAACGAGAAAGCAATATAACTTGTAAAAGAGATAAGCTTACGATATTCGCCGAATAAGGAATGCAAAGATGCTTGCACAATGTAATAAGATAGGTTTAGAATAACTTGCCTTAATCGTAGTTTATCCACGTTAATAACTCAACTTTTCAAATCCTAATTATAGCGTATTATATGTATACAAGATTCATTAGCTACACAATCCTTAATCAAGCTTGACACGATACAAGTGCGCACATATGGTACAAAATCAGTTTATAAGTCATCATGAATCAAATACTTAGTTACTTTATAAACAAATCAAGAATGCTCAAGGTTAAGACCTCTTCTACTCATGGACTTTTCATTTCAATACAACTCCAACTTAACAACTAAGCATCACACATATATATGTATATCAGTAGGTTTTAGATCACATTTAGCATCATAGGCATCATGCAAGTTGTTGTCCAAAAGTCAGAATTCACTAACTGTGATTCCAGTTGGCCTTGTTCTTGCCATTAGCTAAGCTTTAAGTCGACGCAATGTGCGCTGTAGTCCTCTGCCAAAACCAAGATGAAGCTCAGTTGCCTTATGGTTTCATCAAAACTCGACCAAAAACAATCACACATATCACATTGGTCATGTTTAGGGTCTTTTCATGCTCCTCAAGTCAATCTAGGTTCTCTTTTCTAATATATTTCTAATTTAAACACATAACTCATTTAAGGCCATTCAAGGTCGTGAAACCACAAAGTCTAACATGCCTGCTTTCTAAACACACATGAGCGTTATAAAACTCATATTAGGTATGCTTGTGTGTATTCATAATGCATATGTTAAATTAACACCGCTTTAGTTAAAAATAGGCCTTGTTCATGCTTTTCTTGAAACGTGCTACCTAAGCATGGTATATATATGTTCATACTACATGAGCAAGTCAAAGAGTGTCATCAAACATACTCACTAATATCAAATTTTAGTTTTCAAGGTATAATGCCAATATTCACATTCAAAGCTTCCTAATAGGTTCAAAATGCTCAAGTTCCTCTACCAATCAAATAGACACAATCTAAAGGTTTAATTATGCATTTCTAAATCATGCTAGCAGGTTTGCAAGGTCAGAATACATACATGGCATATATACACAATAAGTTTGCTTCTAAAGTCCTTAAATCCATTTTAAACTATATACTTTCTTTAATCATGCTAATGCTAGTCTAACATGCTCACATTATATTCATATACTTGTATATACATATTACACATGATTTTATGCTATCACATGTCATGGTACTATAACATATTTGCAAAAGCGAAATCTAAACTGAATTGATTTCCAAGAATCAATTTAATTTTGCTTTACCTTTCAATCAAAAAAAGTATGGCAATTCTTGCCGCGTACTGGTTTCGAGATGCAAAAAATAGTAACCTCGGCAACTGTTTAGCCCAAATACAAAATTTACTCACAAAATCATTCCTAAACACTTATTTATCAGTTCAAACATGCTTGTAAGGTCACATAACAACCATATGAACATTATTCAACTATACTAACATTCAATTCCACAAAATTGAAAATTTGGATTTTAAGAACTTAAAACTCTATTTACATAAACTGGAAATGGAAAACCATAAATGGAAGTATACCTCTGTAATTCAAAGGAATTTGCTACTAATTGAACTCTTAAGCTCCTAGAATGCTCTCACTTTACTACTTAGCAATTTTATCAGACAATTCAAGCATCATAGAAAATCTGAACTCAAGCTTAATTTATAGAGAAGGCATGGACTAGACACTGGCTTTACCCAATTTTGGAGCCCATGGTGCAATGCAATGAAATAATGGTTCAAGAAGGGTGGCTCAACCACTCCATACCAACCACCTAGCTAGCCATGATCTCCTATGATTTAGCAGCTAGAAAGTTTACGTATGATAGCATGTAGTCACTATTCATGTCCTTGTGCCACTCATTTTGGGACAAACAAGTTAACTCAGCATACTAGAAATACTTAGCCCACACACTTGTACACATTTAGTCACTTTATTATAAAAATGGTTTTAATGTCCAAGTGTTACCATATTAGGAATTTAGGGAATAAATATATACTCACATCATATAATCCATGTACCTTAAATACACGTGTCTGATAAATAAGGCGTTCAGTATTATTGTCCCGTAGTTCTATAATTGACCTCTTTACTCGAGATAACCATATTATAACCTTATTATAATAACTTATTTATTTATGTTAAATAAATAAATTATTCCTTCCTTGATTAATTACTACTTAAAATACTATAGTTTAATATATAGTCACATAATGTCACACTATACTATATAGTATAGTTGTATTAGCACTCATATACACATAATGATGAATATAATATTATTATATTAATAACTTACTTATTTATGTCCATTAAACAATTTATTTACTTTCTTGATTAATTCTCACCAATACTATTTAATCCACTTCCCATTGATAAATTTATGGATTTTCATAAGCACTAATTATCGATAATATTCGTATTACATTTCTAGATATATTGCAAATAATAATAATCACATATTATTAATGAATTACCAAGAAATCCATTTCCCATAATTAATTAATACTAATTAATGATTTAATAATTCCTTTGTCGGACATAACATGCTTCATTGCAATATACTCATATCCTATGGTTTCACCCATGTCGCACATATAACATTAAAGTACCCAACTCAAATCGATCGATGATGCAATTGCGCCGATTTATATACATTCGATGCACAATTGCGTCGTGCCGACAGCGAGTCTGATAGTGCGCTTTACACCTTTAGCCGATTTTACGCTAACTTGTTTTGTATGACATGAAATGATGTCCACACGAGTGTTGCCACGAGTCTACGAGCGTATTGATTATCCATATAGAATTTCATGACCATACCCGATTAATCTTCCTAATTCCTGGTTAACTTACTTAGTGAATTTTCTCGTTTCGCATTAGGCCAAGGCATTTCACAAATCTCTTTGTCACTTCACACTTCTTAATATGCCTTGATTTAATACTAATCAATTATATTATCCAACTCATAAAACAATAACACTTATTTTCAAATAAATAGTATTTCCATTAATATATTCATATAATAATACGTGGAAATTCTCGGGTATTACATCACCTGCCTATGGAGTTACAACACAAATCCTACTAGGCTATTTAGAAACTTAACTTCGATCAAGCATCTATGGATGAAAAGAGACTACTTCAATTAAACGAGCTCGATGAATTCCGACTTCAAGCTTACGAGAACTCTACGTTATACAAAGAAAAGGTCAAGAAATGGAACGACCAGAAAATCATGTAAAGAACGTTTGAGCCGGGGCAATCAGTACTACTGTTCAACTCAAGGTTGAGGTTGTTCCCAGTGAAGCTAAAATCGTGGTGGTCGGTTCCATTTACCATCAAAAGAGTTTTCTCACATGGCACCGTTAAACTCTACAGTAGGAATCCATTGGACATGTTCAAGGTCAACGGTCAAAGGCTAAAGCATTATTGGGGTGGCGATTCTAATACGGATGTCATCGCAATCACACTAGTCGACGTACCGTAAACAAGGAGTAGTCAGGCTGAACGACTTACAATCAAGCGCTAATTGGGAGGCAACCCAATCGTACTTTTATTCTTCGTATTGTTATTCATGCTAGTTAAATTATAGTTTAGAATAATAATTAGGATATAATAATTTCATTTTGTAGTTATTTAGTTGTATTGTTCTAGATAATCTAATCTCTCAAGCTTTGATTGCACAAAATCTAATGATACTTATGTTTTCATAATGAGCAGGTTCTTAAGGAGCTAATACATGCATTAAGGATGCTAAGAGTTTCGTTAAGGAAGTAACAACAAGCTAACTAGAGGCCATTTGCAGAACACTAGCCCACCGGGGCGGGGTCCTTAAAGCACAACACCATTATCGGGGCGGGGGTTCTAAGTCAATTAACAGGAGGCATGTCTGCATTGAAATGGCTTATAAAGCGTAGTACCCCCACGGAACGAAATGTCATGAAGTTGAAGTAGCATATTTTTTCGGCAGTTGCATCTTGTTTACCCACTACTTCTCCCACTTTCCCCACACCTACATCTGCATATACCCACGTTTTGGAAAATTATAATCAACCATCCCACTTCATTAATACACAGACCCACTACTTCAATCCATTACTCCTATTCCTCTCCATCACACCATCTCTATACATTCATCCCCTCATAACCCAATTTCACCACATACATTCAACTCAAACTCAGAAAGCTATGAATTAGGGTTCTTCTTGAGGGAGATTATACAGCAATTGAGAGTGAGCATTTTGTCATCCAATTCCTCTTTTCCTATCACCATATTTGAAGCAAAATCATCAAGTTTGGGGGATAAAACATTGTACACACCAAGTGTTCGACAAATTACGTGAGTGAATTTTTGGGGAGGAATATTGTTGTTAAGGATTCCTAAATTCAATGGCATCTAAACCCACATCAAAGAGGCAACGTGGAGAGGTTCCGAACCACAACCAACACGGACCTTTGATCGGCAAAAAATTCAAAAAAGTGTCATGCCATGCATGCATGGAATTATTACGAGTACATGGTGACAAAAACACTTACACCGGAATGGAGGTTGGCACCAGACCATGTCGACGATGAAATGATGCAACAGATATATCAGAAAGGGTGGAATAAGTTCACGAAAGAGCACGAAATTTCAGCCAGTGAGTGTGGTCAAAGAATTTTACGCTAACGCCGAAGATAAGGCCCCTTTTAATGCTTTTGTGCGGGGGAGGATAGTACCTTTCAGTGTCGACGCTATCAACACTTACTACCAGTTAAGAGTACCGAGGCATTGCCAATACACTCACTTACGTGACAACGATCCTGACTTTGAAGCTATTCTGAAGGAAATGACTAAGCCGGGAACAACATGGATCAAGGGTCGAAAAGGCGGCACTATTTTTCACAGTAAGGATCTTAGCAGATATGGGAAGATATGGTATGTATTCTTATGTGCCAAGATGTTTCCATCCACACACACATCTGATGTGACCAAAGAGAAGGCATTACTCTTATATGTAATTGTGCAAGATTTCATCATCGACATAGGGGCTATAATTAGTTATTCAATTCGACGATGCTTACGAGAAAATTTCTCGGGCGGCTTGCCACACCCATCACTCATTTGTGGGTTGTGTCGCCAAGCGGGTGTTAGATGGTCCGATGATGAACCCACTCAGATGCCGCTTCAGTTACTAGATTCCAGAATGATTGCGATGTATGCGGTGTGGGCCGGGGGTGAGTCACATCCTAGAAGAGTAGGCTTTATATTTCCCTCAGCTTTGGAGGACGACGTTGACGCTGAAGACACCTCGGATGATGATGAGTTTCTGGAGGATGCGACGATGGGAGAGCCAGGAACAGAGGCGGCACCACTACCCGATATCATATCTAGCCCTCAATTCCTGAACTTTCAACGAAAACTGGATGAACAAAACAAGGAGGCACGAAGAGAAATGTGGAGACTAGCAACGAGGCAGAACCACATGTTTGAGGCTATGACTACGTCCTTCGCTTCATTGAATGCAATGCTCCAGAGCTTCACTCCAAAAGCACAGTTCCAATACCAACAGCTAGTCCCAATGCCAAGGTTCCCACCAAGTGACTCTGATGAAGAAGAACACTCGCCACCACCCCAGACTTAGGCGATTATAGGGAAGTCCTCACACATTCATTACTTTATCCATACAATGAGCACATTGTAGTTTTCAAGTTTGAGGGATTTAGCTTCATGTTGCATTTCATGTTTGTATGTTTAATGTCATTAGTTAGGTTTGCATTTCTTATTTCATGTTTAGTTTTAGGATTTTTACATGTTTACATTCATGTAGTCATGTAGTTGCATAGTAGCTTAGGATCATAAATAGTTGTTATTTATTTTTGCATCATGTTATGTTATGTTTGCCATATAAAAATAAAAAATAAAAAAAATTAGTTAGTAGTGTGTTATTTTGCATATGTCCAACAGTTGTTGTAGTTCATTTTTATTTTGGCCAATGATGAGATTGGGATTAAGTAGATAAATACAGTACCCAGTATTAGAACTATGATGTAATTTTGAGTTATGAATTGGATCTTCTGCTTGTTTGAAACTGGTATATAAAGGGTAACACGTTAATAACACTTATGTCGACTGAGTAGTTCAAATTGATACATAAAGAGTTTCTAAAGGATAATGCTAGCGAAAATAAGAGAATGACAAGAATAGGCAGTGAAGACAAAGAATTAGGCAAGAACCTATGTTTGGGGGGAAAAGTGGGTATATAAGCTTCAGAAAAAAAAAAGAAAAAGAATGTTCTAGTTGAGTCTTGTGGTGGATTGAGAAGAAATGTGAAACATACTCCCCATAAACACAGGCGTGAGATGGAGCGTAAAATGCACTCAACAACCATCTATATCTAAAATATTAAAAAAAGAAGAAGAAAAAAAATGGGAAATAAAAGCAAAGAGCCCCCGTGAATGAAAAAGAAAGCATGAGTACCCTATTCGGACCCCTAATCTTGGTGAATGTTTGATTTTAGTTGAAACTAGTCAGTTTTTGAAACTTTTGAGTTTACTCTGTATGATTCCTGATAAGAGATTGGTTATGTATTGAATTTGAATTAGTATCAGTTAGTATAGATGTGAGCTCACACACACACTATATCAGTGATGACGGTCTAAGAATCGAGGATTGATAAGGAGTTATTGATTGGTTTTGATATGAAGTGTTGTAGTATTTACTTGATTTCTCTGAGGTCGAAGCAATAATTTTTATTCTATGACACTGTTGGATTCGTAGACATATAGATTAAATACATTATATATCATTGCATTGCATTGCATTGCATAGCATGTTAGTTTGTTTTGTACTCGAGGACTAGCACGTTTTAAGTTTGGGGGATTTAAATAAGTGGGTTTTATACCCGCGAATTGGTTTCTAATTCAAGCTTAATCGGTGTTAATTCCTTGTTTTCATGTTTGTTTTTACTTGTTTATTGTTATTTTGTGTGTAGGTTTGGTGGTGTGGCAAGTGATCAAAAAAAAGATGCAATTGTGGCAAAAACTGAGCAAGTTCTTGAGTTTAAGGAAATCTGAAGTCAGAGCTTACCCCCCAACCCGGGCCTTTTTATTACACACCCGTAAGTAAGGAGGTCGTGAACTCGAGATAGCGAGAGCTACATGCATGGTATGGCTATTTTCAAAACAACACCCGCTTGAGGTGGGGGGATGCGGGCAATGTAGTCTCTTATTTTGTTTCTACTGCTACAAGGATGTAAGTTGAGGTGATTAGAATGCCTTGTGACTCTCAATGGTGTGGGATTGCAATCAGAATGCATGTCATGGACATATAATTAATATCAAACAAGAAGATAGAAGACACGCAAGGAAATTAACAGAGATAGAAGACAGATTTTGGAGCAAGCATTGGAGTGAAGATAATTGAAGGATTTTTATAACAATTGCAGATTAAAGCTAAAGTGAAGGGTGTTCTGAATTATTCTTCTTCTCTAATCTTATATTTGTAATTGGAAGGATGTTATCTTTAATTTATTCAGTTTTTATTTCATTTATAATGAACCAAGTACTTTTTAGGCTTATGACGGATCTTTAAGTGGAACAATGGTTATGTAATCTTTGATTTTCAGTTTAATAGGCTATTATTTAGTTTATCTATATTAATTTGAGCTTGAATTTATGAATTGCCTGATCAATAATTCTTTGTGGACTTGTATGGATTCGAGAGAGGAAGTACGAGTCTAGACTTAGTTAATATAGCATGTGTTCTTGAATTTTGTGAATGGATAGAATCTTGATGAATGTTAGGGTAGAGATATGCTTGACATCGCATGTAATCAGATAAAGAACTTGAACTTAAACCTTCTTTAATTGTAATTCACATAGAGATACAGTGAGTTAGTTGATTAAGGTGTTTAATTTGGTTCTATCTAATTTATGGATTTGAGTTAATACGGTATTAGTACACGAGAGGTGGCTAGTTCTATATACGTGTTCTTGATTAATAAACTAGAATAGTGAATTAAACTGGAATAAGGTGTAATAATCAGACTGATGCTTAGAGTGAAGTCGTAAGCCTAATTCTCCAATATTTGTTTGAAAAATTCAATTTTTAGGGTTTATTGATTGTTTGGTAATTTTAATATTTTTAATACTTTTAGTTACAAACTTGAAATTGGTTAGTTTAATAAAATTAGGATTAATAGGAAATTGGTAATTGTGAGAGTTAATTTCTTATTAAAGTCTCTATGGGAACGATACTCTACTTATTATTATATTACTTGTTGACCACGTATATCTTGCGTGTTATGCGTAATTAGATTTTGCCCAACAAGTACTAAATGAATAGTACCATATTAAGTGAATAATTCGATATCGTGAATAGTCTTTGTATCGTGAATAGTAACCTCGATATGAAAAGGTAGAAATTTCACAAAAAAAATCATTCCAATATTTTGGCATAATGATATTGAAAGAAAAATATCATTTACGAAGAAAATAACATCCCTTACCTCAAAAGAACAGTACCTCTGGCTGAAATATTAGGTATAAGGTTGAAGGAAACTTGCACTGAATAGTAACTCTCAAAGTATCTAAATACTCACAATAATACGCTCGATAATATAGAGAGAGAAAGCTTATGATTCTGGTGTGATTTTCAATTCTAACTAAGCACCCTATTTATAGGAAAATACTGTAACGCCAAAAGCGAGACTAACTTTTGGTACGATGGCTTTACTACGCTACTATTCACGCCTTGACACTTTTTTGAAATAATATTTCAGCACATTTCTCACCAACCAAAAGTGGGGCCCACCCATTCTAGAAAATTTTCAAATTATTTTAAATTTAAACAATAATCAATAACTTCAATAATTCATAATAAATATCTCTTTTATCAGAAAAATACGAATTTATGTCCGTTCCATAGGAAATTTAATTCTCTACAACTTTGTAGAAGAAAGTTTTTCTAAATTCCAAATATAAAATGTCCAAAATCTACATACAGATGATTTTTAATACCTCTATTCCGACAAAATACTGATAAAACACCTCAACATTAATTCCTTCCTTTATATCCACATAAAAACAAATATTTCCTTATCATATAAATTAATATTTAATTATTCATAAATAATATTACAGAATCACAATTATGACAACTAGGTCGTTCCCAAGAAAGATGAGGCTTTTCAATAAGGATTTCTCCTTACTAGCGCGCAATTAGGTGACCAAACCCCTTTCCTAGACAGAACTTTCTTAGACATTGCCAATAATGCTATCTAATAATATTATTCAAATAATATGAATTATTAATTTGATAATAGGAAATATTGTAATGCGATAACAATTATTGAAACAACAATAATATGAAATATCAACGTAGCAATTATTGAATCAATAAAATAAAATATTAAACAATAAATTACTATAACAATTTATGAGTAGTGCCTTTCTTGCGTAAGAATCAATAATTTAAAAATCACGTGCAATACCATATGTACATCATGCGACCACGCGTATTAACGTATTTTAACCAATCGGAATATTCAACAAAGTGTTAATTGTAATAACTACGCCATTATTTGTAAAACTCAAACTTGTCGTTTTCTTCATCCGACCGGTTTCTGTTATGGGGTCCACAAATGGCTGCGCCATCGTATGAATATTTCCCGACAGCAAGAATATTCCACGACCAAATGAATATTCCCCGACAACAATGAATATTTTATAACCACTTGCTTATTTTGCAAAATTTGCACATTTCACCCATAATTAAAGCATTATATCAAATTAACACCTTATTATTCAAAATAATAATTAGAGGAAATTCAATTTTATTTATAAAACGTTGGGGTCTTACAACCTCCCTTTCTTATGAAATTTCATCCTCGAAATTGACGTACGTACCTGGTGTTTCAAAAAGGTGAGGATACCTCATTTTCATTTCTGATTCTAACTCCCAGGTCATTTCCTTAATAGCATGGTTCCTCCATAAAACTTTAACTTGTGGTATAACCTTTGTGCGTGTATGATATGCTCCTTCTTGTCCAAGATCTTGGCAATACCTCCTCGTCGTTAAATCTTCTGGCTATCTCATCCGGTTCTAACTTCAATAATGTGGTTTTGGTCTTTCACATATTTACGGCACATATATGTGAAAAATATTATGAACACGAGACATTCTTGGAGGTAATGCGAGTCTATAGGCCACATTTCCTACTCGGTAAAGATTTTCAAATGGACCAACAAATCGTGGATTGATCTTTCCTCTCTTCCCAAATATTGTAACTCCCTTCCATGGAGCAACATGTAACAATACATGATCCCCAATATTAAATTCCACGTCCTTTCAATGAAGATTCGCATAACTCTTTTGTCGATCCTGTGTCCTTTGTATACGTTGTCGGATCATTTGGATCTTCTCTGTAGTCATACATACTAACTCTGGTCCCAACAACGTTGCTTCCCCCACGTCGTCCTAGCATATTGGAGAGTGACACTTTATTCGATAATGCTTCAAATGGAGCCACACCTATACTTACCTGATAACTGTTGTTGTAGGAGAATTCCACCAATGGTAGGTACTTATCCCAACTCCCTTTGAAATGTAGGACACATAGTCTTAATAGATCTTGAAGAGTTTGAATAGTTC